>VYZV01038916.1:29882-111986 GCA_013401275.1 Pandion haliaetus | reverse complement strand
ACAGGATCATCATGGCAATAAAATTATGCACAGAAGAATAAAAAATACGAAGATACTTTGCTTATCTTGGATCTTATTTTATTTCACATTGTTCTTTCATAAGTACTGTTGCATGTATTCAGAGTTGTCAGATTTAGGGAGTTTTAATAAGTTCTTAACTCTGCCTTCCCAAACAGTTTACAGATACTTTTTTTTTTAAAAGATAAGTTTTTTTCCCCCAAAGTTCTCTATTTTTTATTAAAGGCATTCGTAAGTTGAGCTTAATTTTGTGTTGGATTTACAGCATGAAAAAGCACACTGTGATACTTAATTTTTCATTAGGTTTTAATGCTACTATTTAGTAGTCAGAAAAAATAGTTAATTTTATTACAATTTTTGAGTGTGAAAACTCATTTTTATGATAAAATTTAGGTTTTTCAGAGGTGCTTAAAACAATGCTGTCAGAGACAACAGATAAATACAGTGGGGTGGGACTTTAAATACTTTTTTTCTGAAATGAATATATTATGTTCGGTGTTTAGAACTGAATTGCTTAATTGAATAAGTTCCAACATGTTTTTTTCTGACTCAACCAAGTCTTGGTCATTTCAATGCTATTCAACTGTATTAGGCCTAAATGTACTAGTGGTGTAAATCATGCACAGTTGAAGATGGCTTTCTTAGTAAAGGCCTAGTAAAGAAAACACAGGATGATTTCTTTTAAGAATTATGAAGATTGCATTAGATTCTTGTTACTCTCCCTCCATCCCAGATTTCTTTTTTGTTTTTTCTTTCTTTACATAGGCAAGAGCTTTGCTGCAGACTGCTTCATCTTTAGCACCTCATATGTATGAGCCCCATTTCAATTTTGCAATACTCTCAGAGAAGGTAATACACTATCCTGTTCTTGTAATCTAAAAATTAAGCCTTGGTGGGGCGGTTGGGGTTTTATTGTTATTACTGAGAATTCCAAATAGGTAAGAAAAAAGAATACAGAGTGCATAAACTCAAGGAAAACTAAAATTACATTTTCATCTTGAAACACAGAAGCTTTGTGTGTAAAAGTAGTTACTAAAATCTTTGCTTTTGAGAGTAAGTGAGGCCAACTAGCTATAAAGTAACTTTGTAGTTTTCCAAATGCCCAGAAGATGAACAATCCGTTAACAATTACAACTGCAGTCTTTACAGTCGTTGGCTTTTTCAGAATGTGAAGTGAAATGGTATCATCATATAGCAGTAATTATTCATCCCATGATCTTACTCATCTCAAAAGGAAAGTCTGTTCTTCAGTTTTACAACCTTTGAATTTTGTGTGTTAATAATTTCTATCATATGGAGTGTCTCAGACACTGAATTAATAGTGTGTCCAACATTCCTGTTAATAAGGAGAAACTTGTACAAGTCCTTGTATTTTTCACAAGAAAAAATTGCTCCTTTGCTTGTGCCTACACCTTCAAGATTATGTTATGAGTCTGTGTTGTGTGGGCAGCCCAACTCCTACAGATACTAAAGTACATGTGTCAAGGAGAGAACAACCCATTAATGTGTAAGCGTATCCTCTCCATTGTGAAACATAAGATGGTTTTAATAATTACATTCTGCACTTACCGATTAAGGAGTAAATCCTAGTCTGCAAATGTCTTGTTACACAGCTTTTGCACAAAGAACATGCATAGGTTGTGGGAGAAGGCAGATGGCAGGGTGGTAATGCAAGCCTTAGATTTGGTGTAAGGCCATGGTTTACAAAACATAACTTCTCTGACCAGGACCCTGGTTTCTTCCCCTTCAGAGAATTCTTGCTGCACTGAAGCTCTGTGTTGGCTGATGCACAGGCAACAGAGGCCTCCTACTGACATTTTCCAGAGCTTCTTCCTTTTCACCCAGGAGCTATCACTTTTACTAGATGTGTTCCCAAACATTTGGGTTCTTTTTTGCTGAACCACTTTGAGATGCTCTCCTTATGTACACTTCCTCCTTCCAAAAAATAATGGCTATTTAGGAAAAAATAAAGCTCTTCAAGTAGGGAACAATGTGGAAACATAATTCTAAAAGCAGCAGAGGAGCAACGTCTACTCTCCAACACTGTTGTGCCTCTCTGTGAGGAAGCAGGAAATCACATGGAGTGGCAGCTTTTACAGAGGCCCGGTTGGTAGCATTTTGCCTGAACATACAACAGCACTTCTATGGAACGTAAAAATAAATCTTCCATTTTTTATTCCTCCTCACTCCAAGCACTGGGCATGGTGTACCTTGTTGTCCATTCTCCGAGAAGTCAGGTGGAATGGGATATAAAGTTACTGTCTTGAAGCATCCCTCCCATTAAAATCACATTTCTATCTTTTTATTCTCATCCCTTGTAAGTGGAACTAACCCTGAGTTCAAAAGCCTCCATGCTGACTCTTGTTTTATTTGTTCACTGTCAGGACCAGCTATGTTTAAACATTTGTGAGCATCAGAAATGTACTGCACAGAATACACGATGCAAATACTGCAGTGCTTGGATTTACAAAATTAGTTTGTGTGTCTCTTACAGGTTGGAGATCTTCAGAGGAGTTACACAGCTGCTCAGAAGTCAGAAGAAGCATTTCCAGGCCATGTTGATACACAACAGCTCATCAAACAGTTAAAACAGCACTTTGCTATGCTCTGATGATGTTTTTATTTTCTGAAAACAGTTAGCCAGAGCGAATGTCCAATACATCTTTTTGAAAATGCTAGCTCAAAGTAGACAAACTATACTTGATGCATTCCTGTGGCAAAGCCTGTGTTAATTCCAGTAGCAGGAAAAGTTTAAGAGTCCCAGTTAGTTTCTGTCATCTTAAAACGTATCACGTACTAAAATGCAGCTAAAACACATTGCAACTACATACATGAGAGATTACAGGAATGGCAGGATACTGCCAGTATGACAACTTTGAAACATTTGTCTAGTACATGAGCAAGTAAGTCTCCATTTAATATTAATGAACATTTTAAAGGAGTTTTTTCTGACTTTTGTGGAGAAAAAAAGTGTTTTTAAATATTTCTGTGTGACAGTCTGTCAAGTAATGCAGAGTAAGAGTACTTCCTAACTGGTTTTCAAGCTTGGCTTTTGATAATATACTTTCTTACTGAATGTTAAGTTTTAAAACTAAAATACCTAAGAAGAATTTAAAATACGTATGTAAAGCAGAACTTCTTATATTCCTTGTTGTAGTGTATGAATTCAATAAATTCCATTTTGTATGGTGTGTATCGTTTGTTCATGTAAGTTAAAATTACATCCTTACTGCCATGAAAATTAGAGTCAGCGATCTTAACGTATTTTGAAAGACTCCACAGAACTGGTACGAAATAGCATAAATATGTGTGTTCCTCTCTACCCGGGAGAGAGTTTATTCTTGATCTCAGTGAGGGAAAAAGATACTTAGAAGCTTGCAGGCTTAAGTACTAATAATTGAGAACAAGGCATTGAGCCGGGTGGTTACCTGCGCTACCACATAAGCACTGTTGCTAAATAAATATTTGGACCATCCTAACTACAAGAATGCTACTAATAGCAACAAACACAGACTTTCTCTCTGTCATATATCTTTGTGCTCTAACTGAAAGGGATAAATTTGCATGATTTCCCAACCTGACCTTTTTAAAAGACATTTAGGAAATGTGGGATGTTAAGGCATTCTGAAATGGCACATCCTGAAACAGGCCTTTAAAATCTTTTCATGTTTGTCTGATATATTAAGAGATTATCTTGGCTTAGGGAACAACCCTAAACATGTTTATGAATATTATGTCTTTCTTCTTACTGTTTGTTACTTCCCCACCCTCACCTTTTATGACTGTTGTAGCTGGTGAAGGCAGATGCTGGGGAGTTTAGAGAAGTGTGCCCACAGGCTTCCCCAGGGAGCAGTGTGTAGGTGACAGTTAGAAACACTATCATTAACTGGTGTCACATCATGTTGTAAAATGGAAAAGCATTATTGGCTGAATAGATGCAGCATATTTAATGGAAATTTTATTTTTTCCACATTGATCTTTATATTGACAGAAATTTGTCACAAACTAGTTAAGAGAGAACCTTAGTTATCAGTAATTTTCATTACTTAAATAAGATTGGACTTTCTGCTAAAAAGGAAGAATTTATAGGGAAGTTCCATCCTTTGACCTACTGTACTTATGTCTTTCCAGTTCACAGTGCTAAACTTAAGAAGCTACCAGAAAAGAAAATGTTTGTCTTAGCAGTTTAAACACAACTGTTGAGAATTTTTGAATGTCATTATTAACTCAAAGTATTTTTAAAATTGCGTAGAAAATAAGGTTATTTCTACACAAACTGGAACAGAACCTAGTAATACAACTTCAGTTTTTAATCCAGTGTGTCAGCTCAATAGTTCCTCATAGGTGCTTATAAGATCCCGCTTAATGTGATCACTGCTCAAGTTAATGATCTGATTAACTCTTCTTTTTAGCAAACAGTGCTCCTTAGAACATAGATCTGACATCATTATTCTTTTAATATTGGGGGATGTGTGGAGATTGGAAGGGAAAATGCTCATGTATGGTAAGGAATCCTTTACACAAGATGCTTGTGCAAATTAATTATAAAAAAAAAAACCACCCCCCCCCAAAGTTCTAAATAAAGATTAAAATCTTTTTAGCTCCCTAATGTGCAGCATCTGCAAGCAATTCCAAATTTATCTTACATGGTGTATTTTGATTGCCCCAAAAGGCAGCAGCTATTTGCTTGTTGACCTTTCCTGCCCCAAAGCAAGGGTACAACAGTATTTTTTTCATGACTAGCACACGTACAAATTAAATCAAATGCAGTAATGAGAACAGCAGCACAATGAAACAACAGATGAATCAGCAAGCTGTTTGTCGTGGAAGAATCTTTCGATTCTGTTGTCTGTTAATTCGGTGTGTGCTCCAACGAACAGATGAATTGGCAGGTCCTGAGGCAAACTGCCTTCAGTTAATTGAGGATGACATAGCACAATACAATGCATCAGAAACTGTATTCATCTCTGCAGTAGGATCATGTTAGGACGGTGTGACCTTAATATTGAAAGCAGCATTTCTGCAACATGGAAATCATTTCTTCTCTAACCTGTAGCATGGCTCCAGCTATGTGCAGCCAGCATTTATAAAGCCCCTTTGGAGTAGAAAATATAATAAAAAAACAACACAATTTTTTAATCTACAGGGGAGGTGGTGTCCACAACAATGCTGCCTGGAAGGAAGCTCAAAGCAGATTGCTGGGAGGTCTTGAAGTTTCTATGTCCCTGCAGGAAAGGTCTGTACAGTTTATGGCTGTTAGCACCAATTCCAGTCAGCCTTTTGACCAGCCCTTTTGCTGGGGTCCTTATGGTGGATGAATCCATTTAAAAGTTGATAATGAAGAGTTAGGTTATTAACAGATTTTGATTGTTTTGCAAGAAGTTATAGCCACAGCACCAACCACAAAACTGTGGCTGAAGTTAATCAGAATTCACAGTTAAGGGTTGTGGATCATTTTTGCTGCAAAAAGCATCCTTGGAGGTCGCTGGGCAGGACAGGAGCAGTTTGTCATTAGATGCCAGTTCATAGAATCATAGAATGGTTTGGGTCGGAAGGGACCTTGCAGATCATCTACTTCCAACCCCCCTGCCATGGGCAGGGACACCTTCCACTAGACCAGGTTGCTCAAAGCGCCATCCATCCTGGCCTTGAACACTTCCAGGGATGGGGCATCCACAACTTCTCTGGGCAACCTGTTCCAGTGGCTCGCCACCCTCACAGTGAAGAACTTCTTCCTTACATCTAATCTAAATTTACCCTCTTGCAGTTTAAAGCCATTACCCCTTGTCCTGTCATTGCATGCCCTTGTGAAAACTCCCTCTCTGGCTTTCCTGTAGGCCCCCTTTAGGTACCGGAAGGCAGCTATAAGGTTTCCTCAGAGCCTTCTCTTCTCCAGGCTGAACAACCCAACCCCAACTCTCTCAGCCTGTCTTCATAGGGGAGGTGCTCCAGCCCCCTGATCATTTTTGTGGCCCTCCTCTGGACTCGCACCAATAGGGCCATGTCCTTCTTATGTTGGGGACCCCAGAGCTGAACGCAGTACTCCAGCTGGGGTCTCACCAGAGCAGAGTAGAGGGGCAGAACCACCTCCCTTGACCACTGCTGGTCACACTTCTTTTGATGCAGCCTAGGATGCGGTCGGCTATCTGGGCTGTGAGTGCATGTTGCCGGCTTATATTCAGTTTTTCAAAGATAAGTCTTGAAGCCATTAGAAATGAGATGCAAGAAGAAACAGCAGGATGCAAACCTTGCTCAGCACAATGCAAAGGACAAACACTAAAAGCCAGGAAACTTTGTTCCAGCAAGTAGACCACCCTAGCAATTTCATCTCATTTTCCGCTTACTCAGTTTACATAGCCATAAAGTAATTGCGAAGACTTTACATTTTAGCGTTGGTATTATTTTATGCTACTATCAGTTCCATATTTTGCCAAGTCTATATGCTATAATAATGCCAAGAACCTTTAAAGCTATTACACATGTTAACTAATTAATCCTTACATACAATAAATTCAGATCATCCTAATCAAGGGTCATAAAATATTCATTCAAAAGGCTCTGGTCTAGTTGTATGAGAGATACCACACAAAAGCTAATTTAGGAACTTAACCCTAGATTATTTTTATTCCTGTGAATTACCATAAGCCAACATTTCAGGGTTCAGATAAAACTACAATCTTCTAAAATACATGGTCACTGATTATTTTTTTAATTGGTAGAACAAAAACAGATGCATGTATCTGTCCTAGCTTTTAATGATGTAATTGTTGGTTCTTCCAGAGATGCTGATGTGGGAGGCCCAGCAGAAAAACTTTTAAACCTTCTGACTTCTGCCTGCAATCCTGCAATGTCTAAGGGGCAGGCTTAAAATGCTGTGTCATTACAAAGCATGCGGTTATTACGGTATTAAATGGTAGCTACTTGGATGAATGCAAGATCTGAAATTCAACATAAGTCCTGGGAAGACAGGCTAATAATCAGAGGATCACAAGCCATGCCAAGGTCATATACCAAAAATCTCTACAGTATAATACAGGGATATCATTACTACGTATGTGCAAGACATCCACAACTAGCCTGTGTCTTCAAATCAGGCAGTAGCTGTAGACAGTGAAGGAAATAACTCTCCAAGAGTTCCTTAGACCCCAGTCTAACTGAACTCTGGGGAAGGTAGGTGGAATGGGAGATCCTATTTTGCAGTGGTATATTTGCAAAATATAGAAAATTAATGTTAAATAAACATAATGTGGCTACTTATAAATGACTGAGGTAATTTATTTATACTTTGCAGCCACACCTATAATAAACTTTATTATCTTTATTAGCAGATGTGTATGTATTTATCAAATATTAATTTTTAAGTAATTACAGCAAAGCTCAGAAACTTTCAAACCCCTGGTATTATGTGACAAGTCTCATGCTGTCTACCTGAATACATCATCTTTAAAGGAAAAATTAGACATACTCAGCAATCTTGGAAAGTGGTTCTAATTCAGCTGAAGCTTCAGATGCTCCAATGCCTTTAAAAACACAAAAACAACAACACCAGAACAGATGCCTTTCCTGTTAAATCAAAACTTAAACTTGAAACAAAGCCTGAGTAATGACATATATTTGATTTTGAAGGGGAGGGAGAGTTGGGTTTTGGGGTATCCCATGACTCATGTCACATCATCATCTGTAACTTCATATGATGTTACCCGGGTGGACCTTACTGTGCTGCAATAGAAGCCAATGACACAATGTAAAGTAACATACACTGTAAGCAAATTCCTTTCTAGCTAAATACCTGTCATTTCTGGGCAAACAAGGTAATTCAGGCACAAATCTCTTGAATGAGGAAGAGTAAGAGAAAACCTGCAAAGCAGTGTTTGGATTGCAAACAATATTCTCATGTTATAGTAAGGGGCACCTCTGGGTCTCTTGGAGATTTTCACCTAGCAACATAGCCAACTTTTCCACGATTAAATTCTGTTGCAGCACAATAACATTTACAGCCACGTGCAAATGGAGAAACTTTACCCATACAAGTCTATTCTAGCATCCTGAGGACAAATCAACATTCTTGTTACATGGGACTCTAAGATGTACATACTATAAATAAATCTCCTTCCCCCTCTGGAAGTCCCACTTTAGCTCATGTTTAAAACAGCACAGCAGGTAGTTTAATACTGGAATAGTTTTTGGTTTACCATAAATCAATTGGTCTTTAAGGGGCCAACCAGAGCACAGGGAAACATCATCCTGCCATGCTCCTGGGAGCAGTGCCATCCTTGTCTTTGTGACCGTGCACGTTTGAAGGTCGATGATAGGCATGGTCATAACATTTTTCTGCCTCTTCAGGTGTTCATATCACCAGACATGCTGAGTATAACAATTTTGTTTTAACAATAGCAAAGGAGCTAGCTACAAGAAAGATGAATGCTTCTTTCACGCTCTTTTTTCCACACATATCCACAGCAGGTAGTCAGTGTTGTGCTTCCCATCAGTTGATTATACCTGTAGTAGAACAAGTTTTTTTCATCAATCCTGATTTCAGGGTTTTGTACCAATGTTTGCTTCTCTACTTTGTTGATGAAACTACTTACAGCAGAGAGACAGTAGATATGATAGCCCCTCATAGCTGCTGAGAAGCAAGAGCGCTCTCAGGCTGAGTACATCTCACCGGGCAAGAAGAAACCAACCACTCAGAGCTGCTCTCTTACATGGATAAGCTTCAGTATGAATATAGCATCACCAGTCAGGGTTTGATTAATCTTTAAGCAGCTAAAGATACACTTGATAAAAACCTCAACAGACAGCCCAGGACATTGTTTTAAGGCTTGTCTTACCTTTAAAAGAAAGTTGTTTAGAAGATGTGGGTGCCCCAGGGCTTTGCATAGCTCCCAAAGGCTCAGGAGGCTGCTTGCCACTTCCCTTGGCTGGCACACTGCTACCAGAGAGATAAGGAAAGAGAGCTGTAACTCTTTGCCGGGAGTTACAGCCTGGCTGTGTGGCTGGAGCGGGCTGGCACATGACAGCTGTAGTAAGACATATCTTTAGTTTCTGGAATAAGACTTGCAAAATTTAATTTTTTCTCTTAAAAGAATCTTTCTGATCCCTGTGGAATCCCTCTCTAGATCAGTCACTTGATCTGAGCTGTCAAGCAACCTAGGAATCACTAATGAATAATGTATGGTTTCTCCTCTTTTCTCAGTTTTTATGACCTAGTTTCATCTTTTAGCTCAGGATGTGTTCATCCTGCCACACTGCACTTGCACTCACCGTGACTTCATGTTCTGTTTCCAGGCAGTTTGGTCTATATGACCCCAAAGCATTCCTTCCTTTCCTCCTCCAGCTGCTGACTGCGTAAGCCTGGCTCTTCCCAAAGAAATGCATTCCCCAGACAAGCTTCAGCTCCATCCGCTCGAGCTGTCACCATGTCAGGCCAGCTTTGCCACACAGCCACCAATAACTCTGGAAGAGGTTCAGATTTGCCATTTGCTTGAAGAGAAACACCGAACAGTCCATTTTGGTGGGGCTTGTCAGCTGGATGCTTTGGGTTTGTCCTATGCACACATTTGGAAATCAAATTAAATTTCATTTAATTGCTCATTCTGACTAACAGGAATTTCATCCTTCCCCAGCCTGATAACCTGTATTTAATCTGATGTCCTTTTCCTATGTTCTGGAGGTTTAGCAGAAGACTGCAACAGTAGACATAAGCAGTATTTACTTTTATCTATATCTCCACTGCCTCCTGATCTAACACACTGGAAACTCCAGAACATTTTAAATCTCTGCAACGACTAAAATGCATGGTGACAACAGAGATTGCTTAGAATAATCTTCCCTGAGATGTTCACAGCAGCCCTGTCAAATCGCCCCTGCTAAGCA
Organism: Pandion haliaetus; assembly: GCA_013401275.1. Taxonomy (NCBI): domain Eukaryota; kingdom Metazoa; phylum Chordata; class Aves; order Accipitriformes; family Pandionidae; genus Pandion; species Pandion haliaetus. The sequence goes on along the minus strand of VYZV01038916.1, from coordinate 102,092 downwards.
CGAGACATGCTATTTGGACACCTTCCAGACCATCTCCTCTGCAGTGCATTTTCACTGTGCATTTACAGCCCTATACCACAGCTTTCCACTTTGTGACCCTACATGTCACAGAGAGCTGGACCTGTCAATGACCAGCCTGCCAGCTTCGGATTGCACGGGAGGTTGCTGGACAAGCACAAGTTTGTGTATCTGTACCCTACAGGGGAGCTTGTGTTGCCCAAGGGTACCCTGTGCTCCTATTGCATGAGCTCGTACCACCATCATGGGCCCAGCACAAAGAGACCCAGGTAAAGTAAAAGGTCTGCACCAGTAGCAAGAACTTTGCTTATGTAGCCCTGCATGACAGCTGTCGAACACAAGCCAGCTGGTGGCCAGGGAGTGTGTCACCAACAGGCAGCTAAGAACCATGGAGGAAGAGATGCTGGGGAAAAGGGATATTAATGTGGCACTGTGCCACAGAGGTGCTGGGGGACAAACATCATAAACAATATCAGAAAGGACTGCGAGAATAAAGGAAAGGATTGTACTGGAAATAGGACATAGGACTGCCAAGTTCACAGATAGAGTCCTGATAACCATGTTAGGTGTCATCCCCACAAGTCATTTCCATATTCTACCAAATATTCATTTGACTAAGGGAAGTTGAAGACACGCAGACAGGTACTTCGGGCTCCTGTTAGAGCAATGAGACTTGCTGAAGGCCATGTGACAATGAGTTCCCTCCAGCAAGAGGGAATGGGATGGAGCGTGAAAGGGATGGAGCATGCTTTGAGCAGTTACACGTGGGCCATGTTCTCAGCATAGGTTCAGCATAGGGCAGGTGAGAAGAAACTGTGATGAATAAACTCCTGGATAATGCTGGAGGAAGGTAAAATAGCAGGCAGATCTGAAGAGAAGCCAGCTGATAACATTACTCCACCAAATATCTCCTGGATCAGAGAGAGGACCTGAAAGTTTCTTTCTGATTTCAAATGTTGAAGAATATGTGCTAAATAGCACTGAAGTGGTGCTTATTTAAGTACTTTGATCTGCTAGAAGTGTGCCCCTCAAAAGCATTAATGAGGTCACAGTAAAAACAAGAGTCCTTCCAGACTTACCTAAAAATCAGCACCCTCTCCTCCCCATCACCTACACATCCCTCTTAGCTGGCAAAAAGTGAAGGGGAATAGGAAGCCCTGAAGAGATTATTGAAAACCAATTGTCATGGTGAAGATTCCTGACTGCTCTCCTGCCACACACATGCTACATCTGGCTGCTGCAGTTAGCCCTTTCCCCATCAGCAGCAGCTTCTGCACTGGCTGCTCCTGGCACAGGGCAAAGGGGGAGGACTGATGGAGCAGTCGCCTGGCCAGGGAGCCCCCACAACCCGCACGAGCCCTGGAGACTGGAGCTTCAATGTGTCCTTCAGATTTTACAGCCATGGGGTAGTGTTTTGCACAGAGCATATTTGTGTGTGTGATTTAAATAAAAACATAGGGTTTCCCAGGCCTCTTCCATGTCTGGTGAAGCCACAGTGTCCATTCCACATTCTGTTTGACAGCTCTCATATCTTCTTACGTTGTGCCAGCCAGGGAGCGTGGATTTGCCTGAGCTCATTATCAGGGTGATCCTGGTGAGTGCTTAGTGTCAGCTGAGAGAAGCTGAATGTCTCTGCTCCCGCTGAGGGCAACAGATGCTGAAGATGCTCAGCACTTTTTCTGATACTCTCAGCACCTTCAACCTTAAAATAACTAGCATCTTTCCGTATCTAACATTTCCTATCATTGCACAGCGGTGTGGCATATTGTCTGTATGATTTTGTCCTTTTCCCCTCCTTCCTCCCTAGGCTTGGACTGTCCAAAAGGAATGGGAGCTAAAGCATTGGTGCAGGGTGCAGTTAGTGTGATAGCCTTCAAACACATTAAGGGGATGTGAAAAAGGGCTCAGGTGAGCTAGATCATACAAACACAGCCGCTGAGCTGCCAGGTGCGGAACGTGCATCCAAACTGCCTGGTGCTCCTCAAGAGGCAGTGCAAGTATGACTGAGGGTCAGTGAGGACACCTGAGTGTCAAAGAGCCGTGTGAGGCTCTCCTGAGTCACAAGTTTTAGTCACACTTAATAAAGAATATCTGCTAGCAATCACATGTTGGGATCACGCAATTTGGTCTAGTTGTTAGAAGAGAGACCTGGAAAGGGGAGCACCCACGTCCCAGCCCCAGCTGGTGCTCCCAGCTTCAGCACATTGTGCTTTTCTATCCTTCCATTTCCATATGTGTGAAATAAGGCTAACAGGATTGTTGCTGCTGTTATTATTATAAATTAATGCATTTTCTGTCAGCTGACCCCCTTTTTCAATGCTTGCATCCAGTGAGCACTGGGGTTTTTGCGTGAATAATCCTTAAGTGATGATGAGAGGCAGTGTGCAGGGGGGTGACAGGACTGAACTCTTAAAGGATTTTGTCTTTGATTTCCCTCAGTAACACTCACAAGCACTGGGAGAATAAAAGCTGTGCAGGAAGCCGGAGTGCTGCAGGCACACTGGGCTCACAGCACTTCTCCTCCTCTCAGACAAACGCAGTATCTTCCCTCGCCTGCCGTCACCTCACATTAATGTCAGGAAAGTTCACTTGCTGCAGCTTTTGCAAGTGAAAAGCTAATATGTTCATGAGGAGAGAGAAGAGGCCATTTGTTTGTCTAAGTAAGGTAATGCTAACACCACAAATGGCAAGTCGAGATTCAGAGAATAGCATTTATTTTTAAATCATACGGGAGGTCCTCTTCATTTTATTTATCCACAGGGCCTGAATCAACAGCTGCCTAGGCAAAGATACTTAGAGAGAGCAAACAAAAAGGAGGCTGTTCACCCTGCGCTCCAGATACAAATAGAGAAGAAAGAAGAAAATGTCAAATCTGCATAAAACCTGGATGGCTCCCCAATGAGTATAAAAATACCTCTTTTGAATACCATCTTGTAACTACAAAAAAGTTGAGGTAACCTTTTCTTATTTTCAGCAAATATTTCCCTTCTAATCCTAATACCATTTTTCACTTGGTAATAATGCAATCAAATCCCAAACCTGTACATCATTCTGTTCAGATATTACATCCACTCTGTTTGTTCACAAAAACATAAATGTTTTCTTGCCATATCTTTATTAAAAAATATGGAATATATAGTCTGTGGTTCACTCTGGAAATGTGTAACACAGAATGGCAAAATAATTGCTGTTAGAGTCAGAAAACTCCTGAGAAGTGATTATTAATGATGAATTCTGAAAGAGTAAATAAGATTGTTGCTAGAAAATGAGAAACTAAGGTAGAAAAAGCATTTTGCCCTAGAGGCAAACTGCGCTGCCTCAGGAGCTTCTGCTTTCATAGGGATACAAGATCTGTCAAGATACAAAATAGTTTTGTGTCAAATAAATTATTCATATGGTCATTACTCGTCACAGATTTCCTTTCTTCATGCTCTTCCACATACACACAGAGGTAAGAGTCAACTATTCACCAGATTAGTAAGAATATCACAATATTCATTAAATCTTCACATAGTCCATTTTGTGGGCAGTTTTTGTAGCTTATTTAACCCCTAAGACAGTAGAAGACTGCAGGACAAGAGCTAACAAAATATTTCCTATGGAAAGGATGGTGCTTTGAGGAAGGAAACTGTATATTTAGTGCAGCTAAAACTCACGGTCACAAAATACACAAACCCTTGTGAGAACCAGAGTTCATCCATCAGCAGCTGGAGTCCTGACAGCCTTTCTACTGCTATCTGAATAGCAAATCACCTGTTTTCACCGTCTGGATCTCACCTCCTGGAGGAAGCCTGCTGGCCTCAGGAGAAGGTGGGCGTTCATCATGATCATCCTCTTCCCTGACACTCCCTGGGCCCTTCACAGCCCAATGATGGAGGCAACTTCCACGCATCTCTTGCCCAATACAGGCACAACAAGCCTCTGGAACGGCTTAAATAAAAGCAAAATGAGAAGGAAGCAACGAAAATTTGCCAGGATCTTTATTTTCAGAGATTTGAAATGGAACATGTTCTTCCTACTTGTCTCTTTATCAAGAAAGCCCACCACTTTCTGGGGAAGTGTTTTAAATGCAGAAGTTCATTGCCACTTTGAAACATGACTAGATAGTAAACACAATTTTTGGAGGAGGGAAAAAAGATGCACACTTAAAGTACAGAACCAAAAATAGCATTTTCTGCCTCCAGGACCTCACTGCTTCTCCCTGTGTGACACAGTGAGCAGGTGCAGAGGTACTGACCGCAACATACCTTCATCTGGACAAGGATGATAATGTGAGGAAATATTTAGATGTGTTGTTTCACAGAAAGATTGCCATTGCCCAATAAGGAACACAGTCATAGGATACTACATGTACAGTGCAATTTGACTCAATTGCCAATGAGAAATAAAATAATGCTGAAAGCTGGGAGAAAAAAAACATCTGCCATTTGCAAACCCGAGCAGCGCAGGGGAATGGAGGGCAGGTCATGCCTTCCTGGGTTCGTGGGACTCTGATTCTCTAATCATGCTGTTTTGTGAAGTACTGCTTCCCACAGTACTCTCTGCAACGCAGTCTACAGAAGTGGAAGTAATCTGGGCTGCACAGCTGACTTCAGCTCTGATAAAATACTGAGTTGTGTTATGTGTAACGTTCATGTTATTGTCAGTATCCTAGTAAATGTCATTGCTTTTTTAAAAAAAATATGTAATGTTAGAAAATCATTTGGGGTAGGATTTTAATTTCCTCATTGGGTTCAGCAGCAGATGAATGCTTTCCTCACTGCATGTCAGCAGATCAGACAAGTACTGCCCTGCTGCCTCCCATTAGCATGTGGCACAACAGCTTCCAGTCTCGGCAGTTGCAGCTCCCCCATCCATGAGTTAAATCAGTATTTGTGTCTTGTGGCCTTTTTTTTCCTCTTCTGTGCAGCATTATAATTTTTCAGGCTTCAACAACAGTGACAGGAGCCCTCAGTGCCCTGCCACAGCATTGCACTGTGAGATGTCTTTTTGGCAGCTCTGGGTTTCAGGATGATGAGATGAACAGCCTGTATCCCACGGAGTTAGGGATGCTGGGTCAGTGCCTCAGTGGGCAAATGTGAAGACCCCACTGGGCCAGACTCCAGCCAAATCCAAGACAGACAGACGGTCCCAGCTTCAGGAGCTTAAAACCTGGAAAACCAGCTGGGATGCCTGCCCACCTTACTTACCTGGTGGAGTGTCCTTTGGGAAAAACTCCCTGGTGCTATTCAAGGGGGGTCTACATGACTTTAAACACTTCAATTCTCGATGTCTCAGCTCTTTGCTCATAAAAACAATGTGGCATAGTTCCTTCACCTAGATGGAGTCGTGAAATTAATTATAAATGGCTTTGAGTTCATCATCTGAGAGGAGCTATAGAAGTGTGACTGTCATTTTTAATAATTCATAAGTAATAATTTATTTAACATTTATCTGTATTCCTCAGCAGGTTCCTGAACCTGACTGCATTTTTCTGCTCTGTCTGCAAGTTCTCTCATGGAAGTTGACAATAAGCTGTGAACTTTTTGGGGGTTTGTTTTTGGGGTTGGTTTTTTTTAGGATAATGAGATACTGTGTCTCAGTCATTGAAATTGTGGCATCCGTTCTGTTAAAAAACTAGGATATCAAGTTTAAATTGAATAGGATATGATGAGAAATGAAAAGAATCAAACAGCTACTTTGTAAACATAATCTGTTAAATCCAGTAACCAGAATTAGTCTTACTTCTCCACAGTGAGTTTATGCTGTGGTGTAACACGTTCGTTTCAAGGCCTTGGTGTCTGGATGGAGCTAAATAGACAGTTTAAGCATTGAATGCTGTGCTGCACTGTCTGCAGAATCAACTTGTGTTTCAAAATGACACAAAAAGACAATAACTGTTTATTTAGATGACATTGAACTATACAAAAGGAAGATATTTTTCCAGGTAGAAAAGAAACCAATAACAGTGTGTCCTACCTATAATCTGCATTGCAGGCGTACATGTCTGGAGTGAAGCAGACAACTATTCAGAGGCTGAGGCATGAAGCACAGCCTGGCTGGTAAAAGCTGGCGGACTTTGCCAAGTCAAGCACAGAAAGTCCCAAGTCAGCCTTACCTCCAAAATCAAGCAACTACAAATATAAAGCAGTTTGGATATATGTTATTCTAGCTATTCTTGAGCTTTCTGTCTTTTCTGTAACAGCAAGAAACATCCTCTGGATTTGGTTTCAAATGAAATCTAAGCTTGTTCTCTTATTGAGGGCAAATGGCAGCCCCAGGGGAAAACCAAGATACCATTGGGCTTGTGGACACTATGGCTTGCTGGGCCTGGCACAAGAATAGGAGATGCTGATGGGCACCCAGGCTTTAAACCCGGGTAAGGAGAAGCATGTCTGTCCTTCCCTGGGTTTAGCTTTCCTCACAAAGATGCACTCACTAAGGTCATTCCTGGAACAAATACTGCAGCATGTTTGTTACTATTACCCTTCCTCCACCCAGACCACTCAGACAAAGGCAACTTAGACAACCTAAAGAGTCACTGAGTCTTTTCACTCCCACAGAGCAATGAGGCCAGCTCTTCTTCCTCAGCAATGCTGTAGGTACAGATAGAAAAAAGGGGTATCAAGGCATCATATCACCCTCAGCACCATCTGAAGGGGGTGGCAAACTTGCCCCAGCTCTGCAGCCTGGTGCAGCCCCAGGGGAGCCAGGTGACTGCAAGGGTAATGGGAGGGAGGCAATGTGCTTGGGGCCTGTTTGTCTGTCCGTGGCTTTTGCCTGGCAGCATCTACAACAGCTAAGAAGCAATGGGCTTTAAGGGAAGTGGTGCCAGAGTCCAGGAAAGAAGCAACTACAAAAAGTTCCTGTTACTGCAAGGCATATATTCAAACTGATGCTTGTAGGAAGGATATATGTCAGAGAGGAAGAAACTACAAGCTCCGTCTCACTATCAGTTTGGTCTACATCATGGACTTTGATGCAGAGAGGCACCTTATCTAGGTTTCAGCTTCCCCATAATTGCACTGGTTAAACAGGGAGAAGGAACAGGGATAGGAGGATAAAGGGGCACAGCAAAACTTCTGAAGTTTGCTCAAGATGGTGTGAGGAGCAGTTCAAACAAATCACTTATGATTAAACCCAAAACAAAATAAAAAATCTAGAGAAATAGCTGTCCAATTTTTATTTCCTAAATGAGACAGGTGTAGGTAAGGAAAGTAATGGCTGAGGGGTTGTAAAGAAGCCACCTGAGTATGCACAGTCTCAAAGAACTGAAAAATATTATTATAGGTGACTATAATATATACAGTACACATATACACACACATACTATACATACATACATATATAATGAGCATATATACACACATATGCCATATGCCCTTCCCAGGTTCCCATGACTCCTAGGACATGTTGCCGTTGGATTTTTGAGCTCTTGTTAACACAGACCATGTAATTGAGCACTGTGGTATAAGTAACCAGCAAAATACTTCCTGTTCGAGAGCAGACTGCCTCCTTATTTGTTGAATGCTCATTTGTCATCTGCTCAGATTTATCACTTGGACATCATCAGTGATGGAGAGACATCTCCCATCTTTTCCAAATCCTAACATTAGCTCATACTGAGACCAGGGTCCTCCAAGCCAGGCTACCTGCCAGGCAATGCCGCAGCTTGTCTCCCACTCCAAGATGTTGTCCACCAGCACAGCTGGTCCAACTGGGGAGGAGGCAAATCAGGCACATGAGCTCGCACAGTGATGGAGACCTCACTGCAGCATGCGTGAGGCCAGCTGCATGGACAGCAGACAGTGGGGCCAAAGGAGCAAAGCTCATGCCAAAGAAGTGAGACACGACATTTCTATACGGAAGGGACCTCTCAGTCTGAGAGATTTATTTCCTTCTAAAGAACCATCCAGTGAAACCCAGCTTCTGAATGCTCTCAGAGAAGTCCTGGAGATTACCAATTATCTTATGCATCTAAACATATCTTCACTAGCTAATTTCCCTTGGAAGAATGATGCTATTGCCTTTTTGCCTCCTTCTGCAGTATGACTACACGCAGTGCAACATCTTTTACCGCACACCATCCATTCATAGAATCATAGAAGGAAGGGACCTTACAGATCTTCTGCTTCCAGCCCCCCTGCCATGGGCAGGGACACCTTCCACTAGACCAGGTTGCTCAAAGCACCATCCAGTCTGGCCTTGAACACTTCCAGGGATGGGGCATCCACAACTTCTCTGGGCAACCTGTTCCAGTGGCTCACCACCCTCACAGTGAAGAACTTCTTCCTTACATCTAATCTAAATTTACCCTCTTGCAGTTTAAAGCCATTACCCCTTGTCATGTCATTGCATGCCCTTGTGAAAACTCCCTCTCTGGCTTTCCTGTAGGCCCCCTTTAGGTACCGGAAGGCAGCTATAAGGTTTCCTCAGAGCCTTCTCTTCTCCAGGTTGAACAACCCAACCCCAACTCTCTCAGCCTGTCTTCATAGGGGAGGTGCTCCAGCCCCCTGATCATTTTTGTGGCCCTCCTCTGGACTCGCACCAACAGGGCCATGTCCTTCTTATGTTGGGGACCCCAGAGCTGAACGCAGTACTCCAGGTGGGGTCTCACCAGAGCGGAGTAGAGGGGCAGAACCACCTCCCTTGACCACTGCTGGTCACACTTCTTTTGATGCAGCCCAGGATACGGGTGGCTTTCCTTGACTATTTTTCGCTTAGATAACATGGACTTCGTAAAGGGTGGAAGAAATGGTGGAACATACAGTTAAGAGATGGAATTAAGAAGGAAAGTTGAGGCTGATATAATAAGGTGACAGGAGCTGAAAAGAAAACTATTGTTTTACAAATAAATTATGAGAAAGGATAACGTTTTTGAAAATGTTTTCTAAGAAAGGCTTTTAAGTTTCTAAATTGTTTAGAGCACAACTGCAGTGGGAGAATGATGTGTTGAAAATAAGAAAGGCAAAGCACTGATTCGACCAGTGAAGGTTGCACTGGAGCTCATTGGAAAGTCACTTTTATTTATTTACTAGTAGGAAAAAAGGAATGGACACTATTCCGTGCAGCTTTCGACTCGGGGTGGGGGGTGGGGTGGGGATTTTTATTCTGCTGCCTGGAATCTGGGAAGGCGTAATTTCTTTCATTAAGTCTCCCATTCAGACACATGGACTTGCTGCTTCTGCCTACTCCCCACTCTCCCAAAAGGACTCCAGCCACCCGTCTCTGTTTCTATGCTCTTCCTTCCTTCACCCATAACAGGGACTTCTTATGCAGCTCAGGGAGCACTACAGGGTGTTACTACAAGGGATGTAGCCTTTCACAGCTGGCTCCTGAGCAGCAACCTAAAGACAAATAATAGAAAAAAAAAGAAACACACATCAAAGAAGAGGAAAAACAGCCTAGAGAACAAATGCAAACAAGAAGAAAATGGCAGCTGCTGCCTTAAGAGTATTTTTCTCCCATGTAAGTGTAATCAGAGCTGCAACGCTGTGTTCCCTGGCAATTTCCAGTGGCTGGTAACTAAACCCAGGGGTATAACCCTGCCATTGTTTCTGCCAGGGGATGGCAGAGGGCTAAGCAAGGGTCAAAAGTTTATGAGAGGCTGTGGCTGTGCTGACACATGGAGGGGAGCATGTTTTCACAGCACACGTGGCACTACATGCGCTTGAAAGGTCACCGCAGCCGCAGGCTGAGCACCAGTCTGGCTGGAAAAGGGGGTGAGTGGGAGCCGCGCCGTGAAGGGCAGAGCCGGAGCATGGGGTGCGGAGAGACCAGCCAGGGCTTGCGTGGGGAAAGGAGCCGGTGAGAGAGGGGCAGATGCGGAGGAGGGAAATGGAGAGAAAGGGAGGTAATACTGGCAGAGGAGCATCACGGGCTGGGGTGACTAGAGACTGGTCTCGCACAGGCAGATGCTGCGTTTGGCAGGGCTGAGCAGGAGACAAAAGGCCTGTTTGGTCTCCCAGGACTGGGAAAAGTTCATTAGCACAGAGACCATCCTACTGACAATATTGCTTAAGTAATTGCTTTCTGTCTGCAATTATTTTGCAAAGGAAGAAAGAGAGCGTGATGCAGGCAAGCAAGCTGCGTGCTAGCTGCTGTGCCGTGAAGAGGGAAGCATTGCTCTCTGCCGTATTTGTGTCCAGAGAGAAACACCCCACACCAAACAGAGTATCTGTTTAAAAGCTAATTAAAAACCCAGCAGCTGGGCCTAAGCTGTCTGCAGTAACCCACAGGCTGTGACCTCCAGGAGGCATCCCCAGCTGTGCTGCCTGGGACGGTGGCTGCTGATGCTGCTCCAGCAGCCAGACCCTCCCTTTGCACGTAAAAACTTGACAACAAAAGCTTTTGACACCAGCGGTCGCAGTGGTGGGATGAAGACAAGATGCATTTGGAAGTGCATGCCCCTCTCCTGTAAAGAATGAACAGAGAAATGCCTGGTTTTCTTCCACCCTTGGTTCTTCTACTCTGTTACCTGGAAGCAAATGCAGTGCAAGCTAGAACTGCCAGCCCATGACACTGACTTCACCCTTTCTTTGTGCATTAAGTCTCCGGTATGAGAGACTGAAAGAGGAATCAAAGTCTCCACTATGTTGGAATGAGTTTCAGTCTCATCTTTGGCTCTTTCATTTCCTGTTGTAATATATTACTCTTCTTACTAATACCAGAGGAGTAATGGAAGGCATAATCTCCATTATCTGTATCTAAGAGAAGAAAAGGAAGATCAGTGATCAACCTGATTGATCTGAGTATTATTGTTTCATAGCAAGCAGGCTCCATCAGTGCATAATTGCCTTTGCTGTGGAAGAGCCCTTGACTCAGCTGAGACTGGTACTTACTGTGCTAGGGACGGACGTCTGTTAAGAGACGGTACTTGTCCCCATGAGTCATCTAAGTGGATAAAACATTTCAAAAAGGCAGGGAACAAGCAGATCCCTGAGCACCAGGACTAGGCAGACCTGATTTCCCAAGGATATTTTTCCGAGGTGACTGTTTTTGTATAGAAGAAGGTATAAATTCTTGAGTTTAATCTATTATTGGCGTATATAAAAAGACTTTATCACTTGAATTCTCTGCTGTCTAATAGTGCATGAGATTCCCACCCCAGCTCCTTCCCAGTCAGTGCACTTAGAGTCAGCCTCCTGCACAGAATGACCTGTGTTTATGAGAATTGTGAAAACATCATCTCCTTCAGACCATTACCTCTCTGCCAAATTTCACTGAAATTGGAAGGCATACCGAGAGACATATAGATAGGCAGCACAATCTTGCCAAACCTCATTCCCACAGGAAAACAGTAACAAATTTTGGGTAAAACAGAAAGCAGGATGACAGGAAAGGTTTCCTTGATTTTTTTTTTTTTTGCTTGCCTGTTTGTTTTCTTATTTACATCCTTCTGTGACTTGATGTTACATCCCTTGTTTTTCTCTTAGTAGAAGCTGCCAGTCAAACATCTGAAAGGCAGGACATCCAATCTGTATAATGTCATTATGAAAAAAGCCTTTAAAGAGCCTGACATCTTATTGCATAGATATCAAAGTAGTCTTTGCAGATCAGGGCTCCAGAAAAAAGGCAGGGTGCTAAACTCTATCAGGTACAAATCACTAAGTTTGAAGGAAAAATGAAAAAAAAACAAACCAAGACAAAACAAAAAAACCAATACCCTCTTCAGCTCTGAAGGAAAATATCATCCACTGGAAAGTGATCTTTTATTCTTTACTTTGTCCAAGTCTAGAAGAATAATTGTGGATGCTGGAGGTGCAGAAAATACAATACCAGACTAAGCCAGAAGCACTGAAAGTTGGCTGGTGATAACTAATTCCACTCTTGGTCATTTCTATGGGCTTTCTTTACAAGAAAGATGTAGGCTGCACCTGGAAAACTGAACCACTTCCATGATATGTTTTGTAATTTGTTATAAATACTCCACACTAGGCTGTCTAGCATTTAGTAGCTGTTATGAGTTTGTGTGGTGTGGGGTTTTTTTGGCAGTGGGGAAGGGGGGCGCAGGGGTGGCTCCTGTGAGAAGCTGCTAGAAGCTCCCCCGGATCCAAGTCAGACCTGCCTCTGGCCCAGGCCGACCCCATCAGTGACAGTGGTAGCGCCTTTGGGAGAAGAGATTTAAGAAGGGGAACCTGCAGTGGGTGGAGAATTGGAATGTGAGAGGAACCCCTCTGCAGATACTGAGGTCAGTGAAGAAGGAGGGGGAGGAGGGGGCGCCTGAGGAGGCCGATGGCCCTGCAGCCCATGGTGAGACGGCAGGCTGTCCCCTTGCAGCCCGTGGGGGTGAACGGTGGAGCGGAGGCTCCCCAAAGATGGCCGTGACTCCATGGGAAAGCCCACACTGGAGCAGTGTGTGACTGAAGAGCAGCCCGCAGAAAGGACCCGCGCCAGGGAAGTTCGGGAAGAACTGAAGCCTATGGAAAGGACCCACACCAGGGAAGTTTGTGAGGAACTGAAGCCTATGGAAAGGACCCACGCCAGGGAAGTTTGTGAGGAACTGCAGCCCGCGGAAAGGACTCACGTTGGAGAAGTTGGTGAAGGACTGTCTCCCGCGGGAGGGACCCCACAGTGGAGCAGGGGACGAGTGAGGAATCTTCCTCCTGAGGAGGAAGGAGTGGCAGACACAACGTGTGGCAAGCTGACCCAACTCCCATCCCCTGTTCCCCTGGAGGTAGAGAGAACTGCGAGTGGAGTTGAGCTGGGAAGGAGGGAGAGGTGGGGGGAGGTGTTCTGATGCTTGGTTTTCCTTCCTAATATCCTTGTTTTGATTTGATTTGTAGTAAATTAAATTGACTTTGTTTCTTCCCCAAGTTGAGCCTGCCTTTTGCCCGTGACCATAAGTGGGGAGTGATCCCTCCCAGTCCTTGTCTCGACCCACGAGCCTGCCTTTATATTGTCTCCTCATCCCAATGTGGCCGGGGAGGGGGAGTGACTGAGCGGCTGCGTGGTGCTTTGTTACTGGCTGGGGTGAAACCACGACAGTAGCAAACACCAATCACTTATGTACCACATAGAGTAATGCTTGAAAACAGATTTCAAGTTTGTGTTACCACTAGATATCACTTTTAGGTGCTAGACATTTCAGTTTTGAGATCAAGTTTGGTATTTAAATGATCCTCCAATACCACAGTAAGGACCACTGTACAAATGCTTAAAATAAGTTCAGGGATCTAGATGAATGAAGAAAGGTCTTTGGCTTAATTACAGTGGCACTTAGCAAACCTGAAGCGTTGGGGCTGAAATGCAAGGACAGGCTTTAGCACCCACCAGCAATGTTGCATAGCATCTCCAGTGGCAAACTCAGCTGGGTGGAGAGATGAGAAAAACTTCTTAAGAAGCTTTAAGAAATTAATGGTGAAACTCCCAGAGACAGGAACATGTATCTCACACAGCAAAGCAAGCTGTCTGGGGTGTTCCACACTTGTAGCATTCATAGTGAGACTTACGGTAGAATATAAGATACACCACAATGAGTGTATGCTAAATTTTCTTGGCTGTTATTAAGTATCTAGATCCAAAGAACATCTGCTTTCTGACATTTTTACACCAGGAAGGTGCCTTTCTTTTCATGAGGCCATTTTGAGTTTTTTGCATGATGAGAATGATTAAATATCTCTTCCTGTATCTTTGTAATGACCAGGGGTGCAGCCTTTTGTTCACAGATCCCACAACATTAAAATCTCAGTGATCTTTTGCATACCTCAATTCCTCTACCTGTGAAGCAGAGGTGAAATATCTGTCTCTGTTTGGAGATTTAATGTCTTAAAAGTGAAAGCACTTGGAGATTTTTCAAGCAAGCCTTACAAGTATGAAATTTTAATAAAATAAGATGAAATAAAATAAAATAAAGAAATAAACCAAATCTTCAGCTTCCTTTTGTCATCAGGTCAAGTTTAAGCATGAAGCATCGGAAGCATTTTACCATACTTACATAACAATGTGTTTATTAATTTATCCAGTGGGCTAGCTCATGTTCTCACTGAGGAATACATAATCCTTAGTTATTATTTAGAACCTTTCACCCACAGATGTCAAAATACATTACAAATGCTGCAGTGCCTTTTGTCAATGTGTAACTTTCATTAACATCAGTGAAAGAAGGATTAAGCCCAATATGTTTCCCTGAAATAAATTTTTATTAGGAAATTCCTTTGTTTGTTCAACCTCACTGTTTTCAACCATGAGTGTCATCATAGCATTCGCTATTTACCCAGAGGCGGTGACTCATCCTTGCTCTGAAGGAGACAGCTCTCAGAGGCCAGCAGTCATCTTTGTCAGAGGACAGCGAGCACTGTAGGAGTGACTGACCACATCACGCTGCCCATCTCCACCGAACGCAGCCTTCAAAGCAAACAAAAGCACAGACGTAAATTAATCGCACAATTGCATTAGTGCTCTCTGAACACTCAGCTAGTCCTCCACTGAACTCTGCTGTACTGAAAAGACCTTCAGCTGGATTATGCTTAACCAAGTGCATTAGCACTGAGCGCAGAGCGGTACCCTGTTCCCCCCAACACTGACCCTCGTTAATGTAACAACACCACAGAGCCCTTGCTGTGATGGCAGTGTTTGTGAATGCTTGGCCATGAAATAGTTTGGGTTACATATGCCTTCTTTTAGATCAGTATGTGATAGCCAAAAGGCAGCGTGGTGTCCAGGCTGAGAGGACAGGTTAATGCTGAGTAGCTAACCCAGTGGCATGAACACTCTCGTCCAGAGCATCACCGTTCTGCAGTCACTTGGTGCTCCTACTTCTGCCCAGCAGGTGAAAATACACCTCGTAGCCTCATGTAGCCCAGAGGATTATCCTCCTGCCCTGCTTTGGTGTCAGGATGAGGGCAGCTGGCCCTTGTGCATTCTGTTGGTAATTCCCACCTGGTATTTTTGCTGCCGTCTTCCCCATCCTCTGGATGCAGAACCTGACTGGCTTTACGTAGATAGGCTCGCTGAGGTGTGCTGGGGCTGTGAACCACCTCCAAACAGGATTCCTGCCAGACACCCAGCTGAGGAGGGAGTCCTCTAAGGCAGTAATGTTGAGAAGAGGTGTCAGAAATCCTGCTTTCACCCCTGAATGCAGGCATTTCTCTGTAACCTGAGATTGGTGCCTGTGTAAGCCCAGTATTCAAAGCTCAGTACCCACTTTGGACTTAAACATCTGAGCCATCTTTTTCAGAAGAGGCAGCAGACTTGCTCTTTTAAAGCACAGACAATACTACATTCATCTGTACAGTCTCTAGAAAAAAGTGGATGCGCTCTCCCTGTTCTTCCCTCAGCAACACTGTTACTGGTTTGAAATGAAAACACTTTCAAATTTTATCCTGAATGCAGGAGAGCAGTTATCTGTGCTAGCTATGCCGGACTATGCTTGCATGGTGCGTGGAGGATTAAGCTGATGAGATTCTGGTTTCTAATCAAAGGGCAGATGCAAGATAAGCATGGAGACATCCAGGCATGCAATAAGGAAGCTATTTCAGGTATGGGCAGTAGCAGAACACCAAGAACTTCAGCAGCAAGAGCTTTGGGGCTTGTGACTTTTCAGTGTGTAGACCATAGGCAATGGTTGTGGGGCTGTGCTCTTGAACTTGAACGCTGCCTTCCTTCTTGCAAGAAAATGGGCCTCGGGCTGTAGCTCAGTAATGCAGACTCGAGCAGTTCAGCTCAGGTGTGAAGCACGGGGTTCCCTCTCTGAGCCAAACTGAAGGTGCTCTGTAGACTTATTTGATGGAGCAAGAATTCTGTTTAATGATAGATTTTTTTGGCACCATCTCTAGTGTGAAAGGAAGACTAATTTCTTCAGTCCTCATGTCATGGTTAGTGACTGGTGTCAGCCACAGCAGAATGAGATTTCCTTCAATCCTAAAACTTTCTTTGCACTGTGGATGTTGAAGGTGTAATATAGAAACTGCAATGCAAGTAGACATTCTATCGCTCCATTTATCTAAATGCTTCCAATCCCCATTCTAATGCAGTTTCAGCTTAAATCAATATTGACCTAAGAAAGATGGTTTATTTCAGCAGCAGGTTCATCTGTTTAATAGATAAACTGACAATTGGGGCAAGCAAACATAACTCCAGTGAGACCAGCACAGTTGATTCTACTCATGATAGTCAATGTGGCCTTTGAAAGGTTTTAAAGCAATCAGTGTAACTTGGCCTCTGGAGCTCGCCAACTCTTATTAACCTTGATCAGCAGGCAGGCAGGCAGAACTAAAAGGCCCTCATGATTCAACGTTGCAGAGTCTGACCTCTGTGTTTGCCTCCTGTGCAAATTCATGCAGAACAAATTAATGCTTAAATGCTGCATCTCCACCAGAGACATGGAAATCCAAATACAGCAAATTCTCTCTGAGCTGTTCCCAGAGTCCAAAGCCCAGTCTGGGACCATGCCCACCAAAACCACAAAGCCCACCTGAGCCAGAAGCCCTGTGTCTGTAGGAAACTTGAGGTCAGTGGGCACTGATTGATTTCACCATGAAAGCCTGTATGGATCTGGAAGCAAGAGGAATTTTTTTATGCTGCCCACAGCGCTGGGGGTGAGAAGCTGCTACCCGCCCCTGCCCCAGGCCAGTACAGGTGCTTGGCAGTAGCTGCGAGACAGCAGAGATGGGCGCATGTGGGGTGTCAGAGGTTTTACAAAGGGCAGAAGGATGGTTGAGGGAGGGATGAGGAGGGATGGAGAGCGATGCATTGCATTCAGTCTGAATACTCCTCAGTGTGCTCCTCCTTCTGCCTAGAACCAGCTAGAAGTAGATTTTTTCCTCAGGTATTGGTTTTGTTTATGATACTGAAGTTATGTGGTTACTGAAAATAGTTTATTAAATCCCATTGCAGTGGGGCTATTAAGTTGTTCCATGTCAGTAGGATAATGCATATACCGTGCAGCTGTGGTTCAGCAGTGGAACAACATCCCCAAAAGCTAGAAGCCCAGGTACCCCATGCTTGCCAGAATTTAACTGTACTTCAGATTACTATACTGAAGAAAGCGTCAGCATACAAGTAGGACGTAATTTGACATTTTCATAATTTCATTTTTCATGAATATTAAAGGTGCCTGTTCTGCAATCCTAGTTCAAAAGCAACATATGTGCATGAGACAACCAGGCAGCGAGAGCTTCCATCTCCTGGCTGTTCTGTAGCAGATGGTTCCTTTGGGACTTTCATCCACAAGATGCAATTGAATATGCTGGGATTCCTAGCTCATGTCCCTGACAGATCCACAGGCTAGGGATGAGGAAAAAAGAGATTATTATGTGATTGCTCATTGCAGTTCTGACTGCCTTGTGCTTCACTTGTGGTGATTCATGAGGTCTCTCTGGGTGGCACAGTTCTAATCTAGGGGTTCCAGACAAAACTATAAATACTGGCCTTTGGACAATTGACACTATGAATGCAGGTGATAATCTCCAGTGTGATGGCAGTAATTGCCAGCTGCTTCTTTTTTTGGAAACAAAGCACACATACAGACAAGGCATGAATGCTTTATCTGGCCACAAAAGCATTCAGAAACATGCCCAACAAGACAGCACTATTCAATGTTTTAAAATAGTCTGCATGAAAAAAAACGTCTTTTCCTTCTATTCAGTAACTTGGCACAGATTCTATGACCTACTGCATTAGGTCACATCAGCATGTGCTGCATGATGTGATGTGATGTAGCTTGAGAGCAAGTGACACAGCATTGCTTCTCCCCGCTGCAGAGAGGTATATTGGATGCTTGGGCAGCAACTGCTGCAGTTATTGAAACCTCTTTCTTATGTGCAGTGAGGCAAGTGACCCATGCTCTGAAGCATTTGCATTTAATAGCAAATTGTTCTCTTTGTGCCAGCTTGGGGAAAGGGTTTTCTTACAGGGCACCACCACTGCCACTGCATTAGAAACTCACACTGTCTGTTGATAGCTGACACTCAGCAGAGTGCTTCAGAGAAAACGCAGCAGTGAGTGTGAGAAGCCATTCAGTGTGTGCCAGGCCATTCCCACCTAATTAAGCAGTTATATTCCTCCACCACAATATTCAAAGGGCAAGTATAAAAACAGAAGCCTCAGGGCTATCCACAGGTATCAAGAGTTCTGCACTAACTTCTTAAACCATAATGCTAAAACCATTGCAGGAAATAAACTTTGTGAAAACTGTGCTAAGAGGGCACCTTTCAAAAATAAAAAGTTTGGGAAACTCTTTGAGTTAATGAACTCTAGGGGATTAAGCCAATCACCTTCAAGGTCACCAGCAGTATTACAGCCATAGTCCCATTGATTTAGATTATTGTATAGTTTTATAGTTCAATAACTTTTAGGTTGTACGTTTTTTGTTATGTCTTATTCTTGTTTGATGGTGTGTAAGACCTTGCCAGAAATCAAGGGTAAATGTTGTTCAAATAGGTAACAGAGAAGATTGCACCTGCCCTGACTATTTTGAGGCTATTACCAGACTCCATAAAATTTATTATTCTCTAATGATAATATGGGTATTGAAGTGGGAAAAAAATCAGGGCCTGATCCAAATCCTTTCTGACTTCATTGATGTTAGTGGACTTCAAGTGAAGGTACTGGATTGCAAATGCTGCCAATGTATTATTTTATTTAAGAACAAAAATGTGTCTCACTTTAGATATTTTATGGATGTCTGGTTTAGGTACAGAGGAAGAAAGTATGTAACAAATGTCAGGTATTGTTACGGGTCTTATGTGGTCAGGCTAGTGGCCTCCCCAAGCCTGTCTGCTGAATTAAAACCCCTAGTTACTTGGTTCAGACATATTTATTCCTTTATTTTTTTCAAAAGCCTTGATGTTGTCATCTCAACTCAGTGTCTGCTCAGTGTAGTTGCCTGACAGCTTCAATTGCAAGTCTTGCTTTATCTGCTTTGAGCTGCTTGGAAGTATATTAGAGAGGAGATCATATGGCTGCTGCCCACTGGGACCAGCATGATAACAGGATGGATATTTTATGAGGCTGAGAGAAGGGGTTAAAGAAATCCTGGTAGGAAAAGCATTACTTAGTGATTGGGTTATTGCTGTGCATACCAAAGAATTAAGTTGGTAGATAAGGCTTAGCATCTTGCTAACAGCTATGCAAACTAACCGAAGTAGAAAGTCTTGCAACTCTTTATGAAAGATAGTTCTTGATGAAATTAGGAAGTTGTCTTTAAGAATTAGATGAAACCAGCCCTGCGGCCAAAGAACAACTGAGTCTGCGCAGGAACAAAGGTTAACTAGCGGTGACGAAGAGGAGTCATCTGCCTTCATCCCCACGACCCCCGGCAACCACCACAAGGAGACACCGCGCAAGCGCAGTCAGGAGGAACCTATGGAAATGACTCCTTGAAACTAATTTCAATACGAAGCAGGGATAGGTCATCCATATGTATAGGCGTATTGGGAAATCTTATGTGTATGTAACACTTGGTTGTATAAATTTGAAGCAAGTTGCCGCACTGGGCACGCACGACTTTGGTGGGACTACCCCCCGTGCTGCCCGGTGCTGAATAAACATACCTACTTTACAATCTTATAGATTGTGGAGTCTGTTTTCCGCACGTCAAGGCTACTTTATGAATAACTCCATCAATAATATTCTGCTATAATGAAGGCTCAGGCAATAAAAAAACAAGAGGAAGCACACCGCACATTACAGGAGACAAATGAAATTCAAGGTGGAAAGCAAAACCACATCTTATCCTGGGCCATAGGATTGCCTATTTCCTCATCATATTTGACCATTTGTTACAAAGGGTCCATTTCTGTGTCATAACTCCATCACATCCCCTGAGAAAGACCAAACATCTTGCCAGGAGAGTGCAGGCTAGAGGATGGAGTTGTGGCTTGGGTAAAAATGGGCTAGACTGGAAAATGCGAAAAAGTTGCTCCTGCTGTTCTCAGGCCCCATGCATGTGCCTCTCTAGGCAGTGTGCATAACTTGTGGTGAAGCTCCCTGCTGCTAGCCCTGGTTTTGTGCTCTGGGGGTCATGAAATGATGTTGGTATTTCCTAATCATGACCAGTAGGTCCAGAGCAGAGTGAGGACCAAGCCAGGAAGCCATTGGAGAGCTAGCGTTAGGCTACTGTAATGGCTATGACAACTACTTGGCATTGATGAATGAATTGGAGCACCATAGTTGGAAGCTGGAAGGGGATTGTGGCCAGAGAGAGACAGAAGTGAACGGAGATGTCTGGCCTGGAGGTTATGGGCTGACAGCTGTGTATGTACATCCTTCTGTGGGTCACGGATAGCCAGGTCAGAGGGTTTAAAAAGAAGATTAAGGTGAAGCCTCAGGTGCAGTACAATATTTCCACTATTAAATTTGTAAATTGGCTCTTCTTATCTGTGTTGTTTAAGTAACTGAGTGCCCATGACCTGTACTGGAGTCAGAGGGGGTATGTGAGTCTAGACCCCTTTCTTTCTTGCCGCGTTTAGAAGCAACTATAATAGCAGCACTTGGGATCAAACTGGTAGTGCCACGGCTAAGTAGTATCTAGGTCTCTGCTCCCCCTACAGGGACTTGCAAATATTTTAGCCATCAGACAGACAAGTTGCAACAAGAAGGAAAAAAAACCCCAGGATATTGAATTGCTCTGAAAGCCTGGGGAGACCTAGTGACTGAATGCGCATGTAAAGCAGGGTAATCCTGCAGTCGCCATGGCAGCATCTCAAAATTGTACAGTAATATTTTGAAATGTAATATAAATTCTAATTTTTCAGTCTTAACCCATCAAATCAGTTTTACTATAAATATCCACACTATCCAGTATCAGAAAGAACTAAGGCTGACAGTTATTTTAAGACTGTCCAACCAAAGACCTAAAAATGCAATTTATATTCCCTGCCAAAACACACTCCTTCAATTAGGAGAACAGGAGAATTTTGATTTTAGGCAGGCAAACCCAAGGAAATATAGAGATTATGGGAGGAATGTGATCTGTACTTCCTCATACATCTGGATTATGGCAGCCTTCATTTGCCCAGCATTTGAAAACACTAGGGCTTTGTAGGCATGTACACAGGCGTGGTTCTTACCATGACTAGCTACGCTATAGATCAACTACAACTATGAAAGAAAGGAAAGAATATTTACAATAGCCTAGGTTAGAGTGAAGCATTAAGTTCCTTTAATAAACTCACTCAGAGGCTCTGAGCGCTGCCCTTTGCAGCCACTGACAAATTTAAATTAGCTTATTTGTCTAAACCAAACGAGACACATCTTGTGAGATGTTACCCATGCATTGTAATGAGCTTGCAGACCCTCCAAGAGTTTCATGCAGTCCTTTTGTCTCCATTTTGCTGTCTGACAGATGGAGATGTGCAGATGGTCCCCACCTCACCTCCGAGGTGGTCGACTCTGGCCCCAAAGCTTTGTAACTACAGTAGCTTGACTTTCTGCCTGAGCTAGGTATCCACCCAGGCTGGGTTAACCAAATTTCCTTCTCCAGCTGAGGATGTCTGGCTCTAGACTTCAGTGTACATACAAGAGGTAGGAACTAGCATTTTCTGGTCCTTGCTTTCCTCACCATGGTTTAGAAGCCATTTCTGCCTGAGTTTGTGGGAATGGTCTCTGCGGATGCCCATGCATATGGATGGAGAAACAGTTACCAGAAACAGGAGGCTGAAAAGGGGCAAGTTCAGACAGAGAGGCAATGTGTGAAAGCCTCCCAAGAGCTGATAAGTGCTGCAGACTTATGGTACTGTTGAATCCACAAGAACTGATAAACTCATGACACAAAAAGGCTGTTGAATCTGTCTGAAGCCACCAGTTACACACACCAGTGTCCACCACGGTGTACAACTAAGACCACATCTGAGAAGGCAGTGGCTGCTATAGGTATATGAAACCCACAGGCTTAAATACACACTTAGTGAAACAAGGGGCCCTGAGGGCTCTGCTGAACCCGCTAGTGTGTCAGTACGAGCCTCCATGTCTAAGGAACCAGCTGGGGTCAGCCCTCCAGCTGTTGCTCCAAGCAGGTAACTGGGAGCATGTGTGCACACTCAAGGGAGTAATTGAATGTACTCTGTGATGGTTGTTTGGTCACCATAATAACTGCTGGATTCCATTCAGAATAACAACTTAATTGAGAAAAGGTGCTCTAATGAATATCAGTTGTGATCTGTGTCTCCACCTGACTTAATCATCTGTTGGGGAAATTCACAATAATCTTATGGGAGCTGTTGAAAAGTTATTGGTGGAAAATGTGCCCTTATTCCTCAATGTGCAAATGTAATTATTATGCAAAGAGCTGTAACTAATTTTGAAACTATTTGAATTTGTGGTGTAACTCTATATACAGATGCTATTAGGTCTGAAATAGTCACTTAATCATCTAACTCACTCCCATTTTTGCCCCTGCGTGCAGGCTACGTGGATATTTGAACCCTGGGCTACTCCTGCAGATTGGACACTTTGAAGCCCAGATGAGAAAAGTTTTGGACAGACATAAAGTGGTGTCCCCTATAAACACCAGAAGCCCAGTCTTATCCTCTGATGGAAAGCAACGGGCTACAATCTGTCAGGCAGGCATGACAGCTCTGACCCATGATAGAATTACTAATTTAAAAAAAATGTTACTCATGCTCTTGGCAAGTTATATATTGCCATCTGTAGCAGCAGATACACCACAACCAGCATTTCTTTAGAAAACAAGAGTATTTTATTCTTTCCAATAGCTGCAGAAACATTCAGGTGTTGCTAGCAACTTTACTGCTAATTACACTTACAACCAAAGCAAAATGAAATAAACGAATAGAGCATGAGATAATTACAAGGTGCTGAGAATGTCAGGTAAATAAGAGAAAAATCAATAAACAAATATTTCTAACAACTGTTTCTGTGAAAACTGGAGACTGATTTATCAAATGGAGATACCAACCAACTCCATAACTCAGGTGCTGGGCCTGAGCCAAAGATCTGGTGAGTACTCGCCACTGCTTCCCAATGCAGTCGGTGCTTGCAGGATTAGGCCCATTTGTGGAGAGACGCATTGTAATGCTTGCAATCAAATGTGAAGGAAGGGTTTGACAAATGCTTGTCTATATGAGATGTTGGGATTCAGTCCATCCAGTATGAGGCTGCAGTCATCTCTGGATAAAACATGGCATCGAAATAAGAAAGAACACGAAATTACACAACAGTTTGAAGATAGTGTGGGACTCATTACCCAAAGTCAGTAACACCATGCCAGCCGTGATGCCGGAGAGGATCCCCACTGGTCTTCCAAAGGTCCCATGTTATATCTGCTGGCCCCGTGCAGATGCTTCAACTGCCCTGAACGTGTATGC
Source organism: Pandion haliaetus (assembly GCA_013401275.1). Taxonomy (NCBI): domain Eukaryota; kingdom Metazoa; phylum Chordata; class Aves; order Accipitriformes; family Pandionidae; genus Pandion; species Pandion haliaetus. The sequence continues at coordinate 78,828 of VYZV01038916.1, read as the reverse complement.
ATAGTCAGCATACAGTAAGCAAAGCTAAACGCCAGGGCTCATTTTTTGGTGAAGTATCTTCCCATTGCACCCACAGTCCTGCTGGTTTGCATGCAGTCACTCCTCTGGCCTTGCATGTCAGCCTCCTTCAGCTCTCAGGTACTCACTGGAGGTCTGAACGGTGGCTGACATTGCTCCATCATTATCACTCTAGTGGCTCGGAGGGCCCCAGGAGAAACCTGTGCGCTCAAGCTCTGTACAAGAGTAACAGACTCCTTCACCGGCAGCAGTGCAGGTGGCAGGAACACATCTCAGTGCTCAGAGCTGCCTTTGCCTGTCTTTCATCTGCAGCCACATCACGCACCCTTTGCAGCTGCCACCATTGCCCATGTGTCTGTGGCTGCTTTGTAAATGCAAGGTCCCTTTTCCTTCAAGGCTGGATTTGTCTTGGGAACGTCTCCCTGAGGTTGGGGCTTTCCTGGGGTTTTGTCCCTCTCTTTCAGCTGGAGTGAGCAGGCTGCAATGGGAGCAGCACTCCCTCCTTCAGCCAGTGCCAGTCCCCACCGTGACGCAGAGCCCCGGGTCTGCCCATCTCCAGCCCACCAGAACCACCTCCCCAGGCCCCAGGCAAGGAGGCGCGAGGGCTGAAATGCTAGCCCATGACGAAAAGTGAAGGACAGCCTGATAACGTGGAGGTCATTGATTGAGATGTGTAGGCAGCACAAATGATAAGCGGCAGCACAAATGATAAGCAGCAGCACGGGCTGATAGCTTCTACCTGAGGAGGAGGAGGAAGAAAGGTCATTTTATTGCATTTAAATGCGAGCCAAATGCTTACCCAAGGTCATATTCAGGCAGAAAATTTAGATGTGGTCTTCAGTCTTTTCTATTTGTACCACAGATGGTGAATACATTACCCAGCTTGTCCCATTTTTTAGCTGTGACTGTATGTTTTCTGCATGTATACCTCCCTTTGCAGTATCTCCTAGAGCAGATGTTATTCTCCCCAAAACTTGAGCTGATTGGGAGTTACAATCACATGGTTAGTGATGGAAAAAGTGAGGCATGTTAGAAAGTTGGAAGGTCACAGTTTCAGAAACAACTCCCTGTCCCTCCTGCCTCTTACAAGCCCTCCTTCTTAAATCTTCTTTCTCTCCAGAGGCTGATTCTACCTTGTTTGTACAGCATCCGGTATTATCAAATACAAGTGTGGAACTCTTGGCATTACCATTGTATAAATGCTTTAAAAAATGTTCTTGACTTAGGAGAAAAGAGATTATTTCTCTCTGTATCCTAAGATCATATCCCTGACATTTTTGATGATTAAAATACGTATAGCAGAAACAATGATTAATTAGAAAAAAATACATTTTTATGCATTTCTGTATAAAACATGAAAAAATATGCAAAGAGCAAAGATGTTTCACAGTTCCAGAAATATGTACAATTACATATTCTTTCTTAATCTTCAGATCAATCTGGAGCACTAATATGCTTGGTCAGAAAATTCAGTTGATCAAAGCAAACCTTAGCTCCCAGCTTAACATTAAAGCCTAAAAAACAGTACGTTGATTTAAAATAAGCAGGCACACCCTAGAGGTGAATATGAAATGCCACAGTTTCATACAGGACTGAATTTAATACAATAACATGAAATACAATGGAGAAAAACATTAATAATAGAAAAATCAAAATCCTTTTCTAAAAAATGCTGCCTGTTCCATGTTTATACATATTTTAGAGAAGGATTTATTGTACACAAAAGAAAACCTGTGAAAATATATAAAATATATTCAGGCTTTTAGCTGTTAAAAGCACTATGGAGAATTCAAGGGAGACAAATACATGCACTTTTTGTCAGTGGGGGTGTGGGGCTTTTCTAATGTATGATTTGGGAGCCGCGGAGAAGTGTTTACTTTAGGAAAAGTCAAAGACTGAATCACAGAGAGTCACTTTTTATTTTATTTTACTTCACTTCTCTCTGGACAGATGCCAGGACCTGCAGGACTCTCATTTTCTGGCTGGTGCTGCTCACTGCTTGTTTCCCCTCATTGCATAACCTAGTCCCAGCCCCACAGTATGAGGTATCACCCACCATAGCAGCTGGTGGAGAGCAGACTGTTTCATTGGACCTCCTAAATAATTCACGGTGCTTAAATGCCACGAGTGAGCCCTTGTTTCCAGACACCAGCCGCTTCAAGCTGTGTCAGCGTGGGCTGCTGCAGACCTGTGCATGTGCCTCTGCCTTACCTGAAAAGTGAGGAGGCAAGGGGCCTCAGCACGTTCCAAATGCAACCGCATTCCAAATGAACGTCATGTTCCAAACGCAACCACATGCACCCCTACGTGCTCAACATGCAGTGCGGTTTCCCGTCTTTTGGCTTTGACCCACTTTTAACACAGATGGAAAAACCTGAGCAGCTCCCCTCCCCAAATACACACAAGAAAAAGAACAACTTCTGCTTAGATGAAGTCCATTGAAGTAACAAACTCATTGCTTCCANGGGTGTCTGCTAACACATTCTTAGCACTTTAACAGTTTAGAGACTCAGCAAATTTCACAAGAAATCAGCTCCAGAGCAGGTGGGAGGAAATCCTCCCAGAAGACTCTGGCCCAACATCTCTCCTACCTGACTAGACACATTAATTTGTTCTGAAACCCCAGAGGCCAGAGTGAGAGGGCATCAAAGTGGACAGTGCTGCTTCAGTACAGACCCAACAGCACAAGCACTGTGCCTCACCCTGATGCAAATCCCATCAAATCAACTCAAGCAAAATGCATATCTTTTCAGGGAATGTACAAGGCTCATCCCACATTCTGAAGATCAGTCACTGTCTGCAGATACTTCCAGAAATTATGCCTATTTACTTAGGCAGAAGAATGGTTGTGGAATCACCAGGATACGGCATTACTACTGATAAGTATCAGAAGAATTTGCATCCCAGATATGTCACTGGTACAAAAATTATTCCTGGTATTTCCTTAAATGCTATCTTGCAGATGGACACCGCTGATATTTCTTCCCTTGCACCATGTCGCAAGGTCAGGGAAATCACCAAATGCGAAGAGCTCAGGACATGACACCTTTCTTGATTTCCTGCTCAAAAGGAAGCTCTAGGGCATCTGGAGCTCCTGCTCCTGCTGAGCTTTTGCTACTCTTCTCAGACAAAGTCTAAAAACCTCTTTGTAACTTTGAATTATTATCATCATAAATACAGTACTGCCTAAAGCTGCAGCTCTCTAATGATGGGTACTGGTTATGTACGGAAGTGCTTTCTGCATGCTTCAAGTAATACATTAAAACTCACCTTCTCTTCTGGGCAAGGTATGAAGAACATTCAATATTTATTGCTGGAACTTCCATCTACATCAGTGCTTTTTTTCCACTATCACCAAAGAGATACAAAGAGGCTGCCAAAACATGTGGAAAGCCTTGATCTTTTAGGTGCCAGAGTCAATAATAAATACTGTTACTTCCTTTCACTATGCCAGAGACACACTAAGGAACCTGACAACAGCTTCAGTCACTGACTTAAAATTGAGACTCTCAAAAATCATATCATGTCTAGAAAATTCCAATAATGCAACTACTGCCTGGCATATATCTGAGATCATATTTACTACCAGAAGTGCATTCAAACTACATCTGTTTTCAACATCAGTTGTCTGTAATACACAACAAAAAGACAAATGCAATTACTCAGTGTATTTTTGGTATCAACTTTTGTAGAGAGCTCTACGTGCTGGTGTGTCATGGTTTAACCCCAGCCAGCAACTAAGCACCATGCAGCTGCTCACCCACTTCTCCCCCCACCCAGTGGGATGGGGAGAAAATCGGAAAACAAAGTAAAACTCATGGGTTGAGATAAGAACAGTTTAATAGAACGGAAAAGAAGAAACTAATAATGATAATGACAACACTAATAATAAAAGGATTGGAATATACAAGTGATGCACAGTGCAATTGCTCACCACCCGCCAATCGATGCTCAGTTAGTCTCCGAGCAGCGATCCCCCCCACCCCCACTCCCCCCAGTTTATATACTAGACGTGACGTCACATGGTATGGAATACACCCTTGGCCAGTTTGGGTCAGCTGCCCTGGCTGTGTCCCCTCCCAACTTCTTGTGCCCCTCCAGCCTTCTTGCTGGCTGGGCATCAGAAGCTGAAAAATCCTTGACTTTAGACTAAACATTACTTAGCAACAGCTGAAATCATCAGTGTGTTATCAACATTCTTCTCATACCTAGCTCAAATACATAGCACTATACCAGCTACTAGGAAGAAAATTAACTCTATCCCAGCTGAAACCAGGACATGGTGGAAGCAGGTACAGCCGTGTTAAGCATTGACCTTCAGGGAGAAGACAAATAATTTTCAGATGATAATTTTCTGATTCCTTTACCCATGCTAAATAGCATCATACTTCATCTGGGTTGCAAAGGGAAGAGGAAGCTTTTGTGTAGCACCCATAGAACTGCTCAACATATGCACATTACCGTGCATGTTTCGTATATTCAGGATGAGCAAGACATTTTCTCCATGACTTCTAGACACCAGGCAACCGGTCAAAATTTTGTGGCAAAAAAGAAGACCTCTCTGAAGTATACGTACACGCTGGTATGGCTTCTCCAGGTTGGCACATAATGCTCACTGTCCCTGCAGAGCGGAGCAAAGCCACAGTCCCCACTGCCAATTGCTACACCCCCTGGAGAGAAACAGGGCTGAAAGATGAGTGCAGCCAGTTGCTAGTGCAGCTAACTCCTTGCTTCTTCCTTCTTTCAGGGATGGTTTCCCTTAAAACAGCACAGGCAGGATTCTACAATTGATCATCCTCATGAGACAGTCTTTGAAATAGGAACAATATTTTTCTTAATGTGATTGTATAACATTGTCATGACTTTAATATTTTTGACAGTGAATTAAGCTTAGCTATTAAAGTGGGTGCTGTGTTGACTCTTCTTTCTTGCTTCCCCCAAAGGCAGGAGTGTGCACAGTAGAGAGAGAGAGCAAGGTATTTGCTGCTCTTCTTGGTCTTCAGAAATACAGTGCTCCGAAAGACCTATCCGCTCACGTAGTCTCATTTTTCTCCTCCTACAGATAACCACAACATACCAGCTTATTCAGCATTGCAAGAATGGCATGCAAGGCAAGATCAAATAAATGAATTCAGCACTTGCAGTTTTCAGGGAGAAGTCTGATACCTGGCAGAATTTATACCTTACCACCAGGACTCACATTTAGAAATGTGCATATGAAATAGAGGCTTACTGGGGCATTGGGATTCTTAGGCAATACCCATGGCCATCAAAATACTGCCAAAAAGCACTAGCCACCATGTTTCCACCAAGTTTAGACAGCTGTTTAGCTCTCTATCCTGGAACAAGGATGTAGTCATGAAGACCTAAGTTAATGCCAGTTTTTCCTTAGTTTCTTTCCCTACCTTTTTGACAAGTCATTTTGATGTCATCTACTCAAATAGCAGTAATAGCTGACTTGGAAGAACCTAGACACACAGCCTAGCTCTCATAATCCTACCATAGGTTCTGATTTGCTAAAGGAAGCTTATGCAGGGGCGGTTTCATGCATATTTAAATATTTTAAACATTTTTATCTATGATTCATCCTACATGCCTTGGAAAGTTGGGGGTTTTTGCCAGAGGGCATGGTTTTAAGTTCGTTGCATTATTCATCCGTAACGTGAGTTGACACTGCTTCAAGACAGGTAAGTAAAGTATAAGAACTAACTGGCATATGAACTGTAATGCTTAAGCGGGATCATTTGGGTATGGGGAAGAACCAGAGATCACGAGCAGCAAATAGTATGTCTGAGCGTCCCTCACTTACAAGGACCTGAATAACAGTCTTAGTGTGTCCCATGTTTATATATTATATGTTTGTCTATTATTCATTTTCTGACCTGTCATTCAGTAACTATTCATGGTTCCATAGTTCCCTTCCATGACACCTCAGCATGACAAACATACCTGGAAATGTGATTTTCAAGGTGTGCAGTTCTGGTTGTGATGACAAGCACTGAATAGGCACTTACTGAGAGACAAAATTTTGGTCCAGGCACCTGTTAGTGAAACATAAAATTAGCAGTTTGGGTTTACCAGATGGACTGTTACAATCAGAGTTTGTATTTCTCCTAAATTAAGTAACAGCTACATCCAGAGCAGGGATTAAGTCAATTCAGACCTTGTTTACTGCCTATAATTTCAAAGAATGAAAATTATACAATGTGATACCAAATTTCCTTTCTCCTCCCTGGTACCTTAGAAAAAGGTGCTTCCTGAAGGAAACATGGGAAAAGCTATCAGTCCTTTTTGACTGACAGGTCAACGCTCTTGCTGCTGCTGGACTATCACATGGCAGGAAAGTAAGTCCTTCAGAATCAGGGGCAGGAACAGTGCACAGGATGATTTTGCTAACTGGAACAGTTTCATTCAGTGTTACCTGACCTGTACCCCTTCTAATTTCTTAATTTGACTCACCCCTACAGTTTCAAGTGTGGTTCCAGTAGGACTGCTGTCTTTGCCCTTGATATTTCAGAATAATTTCCTAAGTTGCCCCTACAAAGCTGCTTTTTTTTTTTTTTTTTAACCATACCTTCGTCAGGGCCCATCCCTCATGGTCTCTAGCATAACTAGCACTTCTCCATGTACTGTATCTGAAGCATTGTATTCAGTTGCCTAAACATCTACAGACCCTGGGAAACACGCACCATGTCTGCAGTGCCAGATGGAGGCCAGGCAGCATGTCCTAGGAAATGTAAAATGGTATTAGGAATCTAAGTCTAGAGAACTGAATCCTATCCACAGACATGGAGATACCAACAAGGTATTTGCTGTAAAACTTCCTCTATTTATCTGACAATTAAGCTGCACCATGTCTTTGGCACCAGTTAAAGCCCGAAAAGACAAGAACCCAATGGGAAAGACTTTTTGAATAGATTAGAAATTTAAAGATTAAATGGATGCCCTGACAGTTCTACCTAATTTATTTCCATTTATGCATATGTCATATCCGTATTATGGCAGTTATAGGAACACATAATTGAATAATGAGACTGAAATCACCACAGGAACACTCTTCATTATAAAATGCTGAGATTTCCCTTATACCTGTTTTCAAACAAGAAGGGTATTTCCTAAATCCGAATGATGGATTTTGTGGGTTTTTTTTTTCTGTTAGGAGTTGGCTTTTCATTTCTAAAAACAAACAAAAAAATAAATGGAAAAAAATATTTTATTAAACACAGCAGAATCATCAGAGAGGATGGATTAAAGCTGAAGGTGGGATCAAGTGGATATGGCATGAGTCTGTGCATGAGACAAGCCTGTCTCAGGTGTGATGCCGCTCAAAGATGAGCAATGATACATAGGTCCAGTGAAGTGATTTTTTTTTTAATAACAGGATAACTTAATATACTTTGGTTTTAGTGATAATAGAGATGAACAGTCATTGACAAGACTAATCTCAAAGTTAACCTTGCTGAGATTTGGCCCTTGACCTGGATCTATTAAAATGAAATATTCTCAAGTTCTAATTTTATCTTCAGTCCTATGAATGTAACTGCCATGAATTTCCAGTTATCAGTAGAAAAAGAAATCTTGGCCCAGACACACTCTGCAGTGCAACAACACTTGGCAACAACATGTCTATTGCCAGTCATACAGCGAGTGGGAAAATCACCTGCCTGAATGTTGATTTTTTTCACGGAAGCTTTCTGTATTTCATATGCATTGGATCAGCAGGTGTCATCTTAATTACAGTATAGTCATACTAAGTCTCCACAGGTGAGAAATTCACCTCAATGGAACCATCTCTGCAGGAATCCTTCTAGAGCAGTGATGACCTTATCAGCATCATTTGAGCTGCAGTTTTTATTTGTTTGGAGTGAAACCCAAATGCCAAGCACATGATTCTTAACATAGGCTCCAGCTCTAGAGCTTGAAGTGCAGATGGTTTGATCCTTCTCACATACCACTTACTTTAGTAGGAAATCTGGATAATTAAGAGGAAAGCATTAAAAAGAGAAGCAGGTGCAATCAGGGGAGTCTGTGCTTGGCCTCTAGCCCGGGGTGGTGAGGCTTGACTGCAGTCAATGCTGCCCAGAAATCCTGAGGAAGGCTGCTGGCAGGCAACCAAGAAAGATCACCCTGAGATGGTGCTAAGACACAGTCAGGGTGCACACCCAGATGTAGTGGCTTGGAAACATTCACAAGTCCATCAACTTAGAAAGAGCAGCAGAATTTCAGCCTCATCTTGAGTTGTTATTTACTCTTGCAAATTTCTGGTGAGCATTTAGTGATGTACAGATTGGGTAACAGATAAGAGCCCATGATCTGATCTGTTTAGCAGGCTTGCCTCCTTCCCAAATATACTGGTCTGGAGTCTTCAGTCAAGTATGGTTGCTGCCCTGGCTCCATCTTACTGTAAAACTATTCCTTAGAGAATTAGGCCAGGATAAAGACAATCCTTTGATAATACAGAGCTATGCACTTATATGCCTCTTCATTTCTTTCACTTCCTTACCCATCAACATTGCAAAGGGAAAAGGGCAAGGCCACTTCAGAGGGCTAGGACTGTGAGTTACCCGTACAAGGCAGAGAAGGTTTCCCCTGCTCTAAAGCGAGGATCAAGAGTGGTCTAGGATCTCACCCACAACTGCTTCACAAGTTTTCAGCCAAGTAAACCTGGGAGGTGAATTTCCATGCCCTAGCTTATACCTCCTGGACCTGTGAGACAGGTTGAGGCTTTAATGCTAGCGGGGCATATCACAGACAGTAATTCTCTAAAGTTGCTGGAATTGCATGTGGTCAAAGCACAAGACTGGCAAGCAGAAGTGCTGGCTTTCTCTTCAGGCTTTAGCAAATGAACAAGTGGCATGGCTCCCTTGCTCCTCAGTTTCCTTCCTTTCAGAGTAACTGACAGTATCAGCCTACCTTGAAGATCTTCTATGAAGATTCAACATTTCCTTTTCATAAAGCAATTTGAAGTCCTGTGCTGACGGATACTAGCAAGCCCTCATATATGATAATATACTTAATTTTAAATCAGAAGACATTTTATGCCTTTCCAGAACTCTCATAGCAACATGATTCATTAGAATAGCTAATAATTGGCATGCATTTTTTATTATTCTAAGCTTCTGAAGTACTTTTTTTTTTCAGTTACATTAAGTTATGCAGTGAAATAGTCAATAACTGTTACTGCATCCTCATTTTCAATTTATGATAGGTTTGTAGAGGGATGCAGGGAATAGAAATTCCTTATCTTTAACACTTGGAGACTAATAAGTCTTAACTACTTTTCTCAGTATTCCCCCAACTGCTAGGATGGGCATTCTCAAGTGCCTTCCCAAGAGAGCGCCTTGCCTATTAGATGATTCCTATTAGAGGAGAGTACGGATGTTTCCACATTGGGAAACTTACAGTTCATTGGGAGGGAAACAACTGGTGAACCTGAGTTGGCGTCACAGTATACATTGCAAATGGTGTTAAAAATGAAAATGATTAGTCAGGGTCAAATTGCCCTACACTTGGAGAATGAATCATAAGGTATTGCTTCACTTCTCCTCCAAAGTTATTTAGATATGGGTGGGCACGTCCAACATCAGAAGGAATCACACCTATAGCTTTTCAAAATTAAGGGACTTTTAAAACACAGTCCTCAAGGTACAGATGGACAAATACCACTTTGCACCCTCACAACTAAAACTCTGCCCTTGCAGGCTTAGCTTTCCAATGACATATTTCAACCTCTAGCAATTTTTGCACCACTGAGGTATAAAGCCCAGGAAGAGCTGGCAGAACCTTCTCTGTGCAGCAGCACAAGCACTGCCAACCACAATTCATTTATAAGGGCTCCCCTTCCTCTGCCCTTCTATTACCTCCCAAACTGAAACTGAGAAATGGTCTGACAAGCAGAGCGGCTGAGTCCATTTGCCCTCGTTGCTTTTTTTTCCAGCTTTGGGGTGTGTAGCAGCAGGGAAGAGGGCTGACAAGCAGAAGCGTGGGCCGGAGCTGCTATGCCTGAGAGCTTGCAAACTGTGGAGAGCTGCAAGAGGAACATGATCATCTCCTCACTTGAAGGCATTCTTAGAGTGAAGTATATCATTTAGTGAAAGGTATCATTTTTGAGAATTCCTCTGAGACCTGGGTTTTGGTTATGGTCATAGGCAATGAATTTTCACTTTTCTTTGCACTGTCCTGAGGATGCTGAAACTTTAGTATATCACAGAAAAGTTCTAGTAGTGAAAGTTTCCATCCCTGAGAAGCACGCAGAGGCATACCACAAGCTCTTGGTTTGTGTCTGTCACCACTATGACCTCGGGACATGGGGCTCTCAAGATAGCATATCCCATGTCAGATAAACTGCAGTAGAGTTGGCTACTGCAGCATGGAGAGGGCAATGTCAGCAAGGCAGGGTGGATGCTGGATGATATGAAGACTCTTTCCTATCTCTGCATATGTCCTGGCAGTGTTACCTTTCTCACTCCCTCCCCATGCTCCAAGGATGCTGGCTGTCATTCAGAGGATTGTTCAAGGTAGCAATTTATCTGATGAGGAGAATTTTTGTTAATGAGAAAAGTTATACTGCAATCCTTTTATAGCTGCTATACAGAGACCTGAAGGAACCTGAGGCATAAAGGGGATGTCATGCAACTAAGATTAAATGAACAAGTCAGAAATTAAAAAAAAAAAAAAAAGAGAAAAAAAAGATAAGACTTTTGACTCTTTGTGTCCCCCTGCAATCAGAAGTCCACTGGCACAGAGGGGATGGGTTCCTTAATTTCTGTTTAGCAGAAAAGACAAATAGTGGTTCATTATTCCTTTCTATTATCTTAGAACAGAGAAGACATTTTGATTTCCTTACATATACACCAGCTACCTTCCATACCTCCACAGTACCTGAAATTGAATTATACAAAGAGAATTATTCCTGTAATGGCAGGACAATTAATGTGTGCAGCTTAGATAGTAAGACAGAAAAAGAGGTCTCCTTAGAAACCAGTGCTTTATTGTCAGCCACCTTCCTGTTGAGAAACCTTAGGGCTCGCTGACGCTTGAAAGATGGCCTGCTGAGATGAGCATGTGATAATATCTCCACCAAAGAAAGCTCCCCCTGTTCAGAAGTACATCAGGGTTATCCAGAAACAGCAGTTTCCTCTAGCCTCCAGCCTATACCCTCTGTATTGTTAATATGGCCAAGAGCAATACATGCACCACTTGACAAGTTGGAGAGATTAATTCATTATTTATGCACAGCTACATCCTATAGACTTCAGTATTGCATTTAGATACAGCCTTCTTATGGAACAGCATCTTGAAGATGTACTTACTGCCTTTGATTCATGATACAGATACTTAATTTGCAAAAAAAACCCCTTTGCATATTCAGTCTGTCTCACTGCCTATTACTCCATGCATTGCCCTGCCCTACTTGGCTGGATCAGTCTGGAAGTCTGATCTCAGAGAAATATTTTTACCAAGCTAGCAAAAAAAGCTGTGGTTCTCTGAAGTCCCCGTTGGCTCCTGTGCAGTGCAACAACACACAGTGGATATTCAACAGCCTATTGTTTGTAGTGGTTTTCCCCACCTCTCATCTTCTGACACAAGAACTTCACCAGAAAACATGTCCCATGGTGAATATGAATGTTTCCCTTGTCCTTGGTGTGTCTCAGGGTGTGATAATTCTCACAGAAAATAATGAATTTCCAGCAAAACCAGGTATTTTCCATCGAAAGCAGACACAGCAATAGAAGCAGCTAAGAAATGGCATCTTTGCTTTGAAAATAAACTCTCTGTCAAATCAGACAAATAAGGCAGGAGGTGCAAAGCCACTGTAATATTGGATTTTGTGCAGATTTCTAGCTAATCCCAAGACATTTTGTTTTTTGCAACTGTAGCTCCACTTACTAGGAAAGGGTCATATTTCATACTCCAAGATCGATACTCTTGGTTATTTATCATTCTGAGAATTTATGAGTTTTGAATATAAATACTAGATATTAGTCAGTAGGCAGGCACTTTTGATTAAGACTACTGAAGTCAAAAGTCTTTGGGGGAAACTGTATAAACACTGAACATACACGGACATGACTGATAATTCTATAGCATACACCTTCTATGCAAATACCACACTTTTCTACCACAGTGTATTAAGGCTCCACGTGGTGGAATCCATGGCCCAAATGCTACATAGTAGTCTGAGGTCTCTTATTCCTCAAAACATTTCCATATGTTGTTCATTTTTAACTCTAACTGTAGATGAGGGGCAGAAATATTTCAATTTAAGTTTTTTATTTTTATTTTTGTAAGTCAAAATTAGCCTGACGCTCATTCAAATCCATCTGGCAATGTGAATATTTGCGTTCATTACAGGAAGGAGTGATTATGATTTGTTCCAAATAACTGCTGTTTGAATTAACTGAGATCACAGATAAATGCAGATTTCCGCTACTTCATAGGCCTTAGGGGAGGTCTAAAGCGCAGAGGCTGTTTTTGGAGATACTTGCTCTGCACTCAGCAGAGAAGGCGCAGTCCTCTAATGGGTACATGCCACAAATACTTACTGCTAATTCAGCATCAACTGATGGGTGTATTAAGTTCAGATCAGGAGGGCACTCTCGAAGTGAACTCCTAGTTATACTCACTTTACTGTGCTTTGGGTTGCACCAGAAAGCCGTCTTGGCACACACAACCTGGATTCTTTGCAAATGGAACTAAATTGGAAGATCATTAGATGAATGGGAACTCAGTTCTCAAGACCACTCTAGAAATAGACTGGGTGTGAAATCCCCTGGAAGATGTGTAGTGTGGACAACTGATCCACAGCATCAGCAGTTTTGTTCTAGACATCCATTCTCATCATGCTGCACTATTTGGTAAGGCAATAATTTTCTAAAATGCTAGGTTACTTCCATTTGAAAAAGTTTTCACAGAAAAAGCACTAGATAAATCTGGTAGCTGGTGTGCTTACCTACTCCTGTTTTTCCCTGCCATGAGCTCAAACATAAATTCTAGCTATGGAAGTTATAGACAGAAGTTATTATGCTATCATCAAATATATTAGAGGGAGATCTGCTCGGTTACAGGGTTTCAAAATACTTTTCCCTTACATTTTCCCTTCAAGAACAGCTAGAACATTAAAATAGAACATAATATGAAGGCTATTTTAAAACACAAAGTACACATAGATTACTCCATCAGGCATGTTGTGAGAGCAAAGAACCAGTTCTTGTTTTGAGTAAAGCCTGTTCTTAATGATTTCCAAGAAGCTATACCATATTCTGTCCTGAGTCATAGGAAGGCAATTGTTATGAATAACGTGAAGTATTCAGTGGGTGTGCAGCTCACCATCACATATGAAGCCAGTGGCTAAGCCAGCAGGAGAACAGAGGAATTTTGACCACAGTTGTTCTTGATTGCTTTAACCATAAACATTATTTATAAAGCCACTAGCTAATGACAAAAAAACCCCTCATGCTTTAAAACCTTTACTCAAATTATTCAGCAATTAGTGGGGGAAAGCAGAGGACTGATCACATTCAGGCCCAAATCACTCTCTGCCCCATTAGTTTTCTTCCTATACCCTACGGAGTCATATGAGTATTCAGCAGGATTCACCTTCATCTCCGCCAGCGCTACACCTTAATTAGCCAGATGGTTGCTCTGGCTCCAGTCTTGCAACGTATATTGCTTGACAGAGTTGCCTGCCTCCGCAGCACAGTCAGTGTGGCATCGGGCATGAAGCAAGGTGGGTATAGCAGGAGAGTTCCTCCATTCTCCCAAAGGGGAAAAAAATTAATTCTAGTTGGTTTTATCAAAGGACTCCTCTGGAAAGTGCTTTGTAACCTGAACAAGCAGCTCCCTGTTGAAGGACACTGCTATGTCACTATCAATTACCTGTGAAGCACCACCAGGACAGGCAAAAGCACTGAGGTGCTAAAAGTGGCTAGGTTTTACATGATCTCCCTTTATCTCATTGCAATGAATTAATAAAACAATAACTTGAACCAAGCAGGGTGCTATATCAGTAATTGGTCTTGATATGCTCTTCTTTTTAAATAGGAATGTGACAGTCCAGGTTACAAGCAGGCTTCAGAAAAGGGATTGCAGCATGATAAGAAATGTTGCCCCCAAATTAGTATATCACGTATACAATGAGTTTTACATTCAGATAGCTGGGCACAATTCCCTTACTACCCAAAACCCGGACTTGCCCCATTAAACTCAAGAGGCAATTTACCACAGAGTCCAAGAAAAGTATTATGGGATTGCTGATTGCTTTCTCTCTCTACTTTGTTGTTTCTCTCAGTCTGGGGGGAGCACTGCTCGGGAACTAACTGGGCATCAGTTGGCGGGTGGTGAGCAATAGCATTGCACATCACTTGTTTTGTATATTCCAATCTTTTTATTATTATTGTAATTTTATTATTGTTATTATTATAATTTTTAGTTTCTTCCTTTCTGTTCTATTAAACTGTTCTTATCTCAGCTCATGAGTTTTACCTTTTTCCTTCCAATTGTCTTTCCCATCCCACTGTGGGGGTGGAGTGAGTGAGCAGCTGTGCGGTGCTTAGTTGCTGGCTGGGATTAAACTACGACACCCTGCAAAAAGCTTTGATTTAGCTGCAGAAAGACAAGTGGTTAACTTGGAATGTGTGTACATGGGGGAGGCTTTGTCCATGCAATGCTCAGTACTGCTGCAGGAGCCGGTGCTGACACCAAGCTACTGCAACCTCTGAGCACTGGGCTTGAAAATCTCAACCTCACACTCCAATGGAGAGATAATTTGTGTCATTCAAACAACCTCATCCTTCAAGCATTTCCATGGTACAGATCAGCACTGCGCATGCCTCTGAAATCAGAAACAAACCCCTCTTCTCTCTGTTGGGTAAGTCCCACTGTGCAGCTGTAGCTGCTGATCCATTAGAATATTGCCTCAGATCTTCAGAGATTACTTTTAAGGTGCATCTCTTTCTTTTTCTGCAGAACAGTTGGTAATATACATGGGTTTAATATGGAACTTAGTAAACCTAATTATATTGTAATTAGTAAAACTAATTCCGTTTTAATTAACTAATTATGCTGATGGGGAAAGTGACAATGATGAAGTAACAATGATGAAGAGAAAAAATGA
The DNA here is from genome assembly GCA_013401275.1 of Pandion haliaetus. Lineage (NCBI taxonomy): Eukaryota > Metazoa > Chordata > Aves > Accipitriformes > Pandionidae > Pandion > Pandion haliaetus. Next base: position 63,695 of record VYZV01038916.1, on the reverse strand, counting down.
ATTAAAAATTTTGATATCCATGGAAAACTTTCCTATTAGCAAACATGATAGGTTCCCAAAATTGGAAGGAAACCAGAGGAAAATATGAGCTTCCTGGATGGTGGTAAAGAATCCACCATCACCTCTGTTTCCACAAGCTCTTAGCAACAGCTTCTACACTATTTCCACAGGGACTAAACAGAAAAAGAAAACCAACACAAAGGGCCACTGAATCAATGCAACCCATTCTTGATGTTTCAGAAAAAGAAAATTAAAAACAAAAATACCAGTTGTTTGATCAAGTGAGCATTTTTTCTTTACCATAGCAAATGAATGGTTGCTCTCTTGAAAAATGAAAGCTTATCATATTTTCGCTCTACTTCTCATGGAAGTTGTACAAAAATATTGCTTTGAATACCTTTAAACCTTATAAAGAGGACTTCTTTACTCTTATATCCTACTAAGATATATATATATTGTATAGAACAAAGAATTTTTATCACTTTCAAATGCTCTATGTATTAACATAACCTATTTTCTTGTGTTTCATTATGCCCAATCAAGATTTTATTAGGTATAATTTATTTAAATGGGCAGATTTTCCTTCTAGTTTGAGCCAAAATAAGCACAAAATAAATTTAAATCAGTAGTTACCCGAATTTTAATGGTATTCTGGACCAGCAAACCCAGAAAAAGTAGACTCTAAAGTAGACTTAAATTTTACAAAATAACCTCAGTGTTCATAATGGATAAAGAGAAATTTTGGAATCTTAGGAGCTAATGGGTGTTTGAAACCCCAAATTTGACTTTTTTAGTTTGACCCAATCTCCTATTTTTATATAAATGACGCGGGGCTATTTACTCACCATGCTCAACGCAGGGAGTGGGGCCTCACCTTGAATTGTGAACACAATAGCATTGTGAACGTATGTAGATCTACCCATGCACCTGCTCAGATGCAACACTAGAGAAAGGGCTAGTGACAGTCATCCTTAATGACACACGAGCTGGGAAAAAAATCCTGGAATCACAGGAACTGGAAACAAAGGCACATAAAGAATAGCAGAAAGAGCACAGCTAGCACCTTTGACCAAATTCAGTCCTAATAAATTTGCCCTCTCTCACTTAATTTTATAAGCATATCTTATGAACTAAAGAATGTAAAAAGGGAAAAGCAGTAAGAAAGTATCTACACATTTTGAGAGTCCAACCACCAAGATTTGGCTACCTCTTTTCCAAAGCACCCTACACTGCTGTGACATACTCAGAGGTGACAGGACAGTTACAGTATAAAAGGACATTCCTATAAGGGGCTTGTCCATTGTCTTGGTACACTTAACATGGCATATCCATATTGTAACAGAAAATTTTCCCATAGCCTAATACCAACAGTGAATATTTTCTGCTCAGACTTACCTAGCGTTGGATAGAGTTCAGACACACATTCATTGTTCCTCCATGAATGCCTCAAAAAGCCTAAAACAGGGTTCAGACACCTGCACAACTCTGTAATGATTGAGCAACTGACAGGATGATACTTCACAAAATCAACTAGCATTTGATTCTGGAAACACATCTGTTGCTTAGACTCTGCCCAAGACTACTTTGGTCTACGTAAAGGCCTCAGTATTGCAGAACATGGCATTTCCATGGGTTTATAGACAGACCATGGAGACAAAAAGGAAATACTTTAGCAAGAAAGCTTAGAGGACAAGGTTGCTGTACTCAAGTATCAGTCTGTTTAAAAAAAAGAACTCAAGGAACAGAATGGTGCATTAGGCTAACTATGCCTCAGAGAGCCAGGCTGTAGACGGATGTGTTTTTTCTAGACCTGTTCTGTGTAATATTAGCTTATCAAGTGGTAAATTAGAGTCTTCCCTATGTAACACCCATGCCATCATCACTGCTTGTGAATCCACCCCTCTGGGAGATTTTTTTTTTTTTAGACTTGCCAGCAAAGATGCAGCTTGAAGACATTCAAGTCCATCAGTATGCAGATGAGAAATCATTGCAGATGAGGACATTTTACTGTGAATCATGCTCTTTGGGTGGGAGAGTCAAGTAAAGATTAAATAAAGGTTTGAGGCATTTTTCTCCACAGTATTGCACCCGGCAAATTTCCAGAGAAAAATAAACCCTGAGATCTAGGAGACAGACTGAAAGCTTCTCAAGGACAAAATGAAAAGCTACATTTGGCTCCATTAAAGAAATTATACCATTTTAGAAGAAATGCAGAATATAAATCTAGTCAGAATTAATTAGGGCCTGACTAAAAGCTAAATTTCTCTTGTAGATTTTATGGCTTTGTATTTTCATCACCATATTTCATTTACAGCATAAACATAGAAAATACAGCCTTTAATGCTAGGCCTAAAAAAGATTTAAAGTTATTCATTTTTTGAGCAATGCTTTTCCAGCACTCTAGATATACAGTATTTGCAGATTTTGAACAAAATCCATTACACATACAGTTCCCCAAAGTGTTCTTTTTTCAGGCAGACTAATACTTCAGCTGCCTTGCAAAACCTACTCTTTTAGGATTTCCAGTTGAAAGATTTCCTTTTTTATCACAATGATGTCACAGATTAGTGAGGGTGGCTACTTCCTTCCCACCCCCGTTATCCAAGATTTTGTTGTACGTGGTTAGTTTCATTTTTCATCCTCTGCTTTCAAAACTAACTCAGCTGTGGATGAAGATATATATCCTATTAGCGCTATCCCTTTGGGGAATGCCTGCAACAGCTGCAGCTGCCATTTCATTTCTCCTTAATACCCTTGTGTCCTAGAATACAAATAAAACAAATGTTGGTATCTTGTCCACTGCACACCCCACATTGTATTATTTTAAACATACTGTACAGCTACATAAAATGCCCCTGATAAGACATTGTTAGTCACTTGCAAAGAAGCCATTAGAATAAGAGTTTCTGCCTCCATAATCCACCCCGGAATAATGAAACTCCACACTGAATACCGATAAATGATCCAAGATCTCATAAGCCTTCTTAATTCTGAACAGTGAAATATTAAAATACTGCAGAAACCATGACAGCTGACAGGTGCAGTCATTAGAAAAATATATGCAAATCCAGCAGCAAATGACACTGCATAAAGTAAAGGGGTTTACAGCTAATGACTTGTACTGATGTGCAGTCCCATATTCTGAAAAGAAAATGTCTAACATTTATATTGATGACAAGTAAAACAGTAATATATTTAAATTCAGATATCTTTTGTCCTGCACTGAACTCAAACTTGGGAGATAGACTTAAAAACCTAATAATAGAGATCTCAGATCTTGCTTATACTTACATTTTGACATGTCAGCTTATGTATTTAAAATTCCTCTAAGGATAAGAACCCAACATATCATCAGCACTGAATTTCCATCTGCAAGTAAAGATACTGTTACTGACTAAAACAAGACTGTGTCTTGTTCCTGTGCAGTCAAGTAGCAAAGGAAAAGGATTTTAGAGTCTTTGGCCAACATCGTCTCATATATTCACTACTTCCCTGCCCCAGTAGTGGTACAATATACCAAAAGAGGAGCTGATGATAACCAGTATATTATAAAGGAATGTAAAGGCTCACTCAATGAAGTTGTTCAGACACACAACTGCAGGAATGGAGTTCATGATGCTACATTTCCTCTGCTGCAAATGGGGTTACAGACTGAGACCAAAGACTGGGATTCACAACCAAGCACTCTCAAAGGGAAAGGATGAGGAGGAAGAACAGCCAAGCCCAGCTGAGAGGATAGGTCTTGAACCACAGCCTGCCTAAGGCTGCAAAAAACCCATCATGTACAGTACCAAGTACTATCCAACCCTTAGCATCATTGTGGCAAGAGTTGCATTTCTACAGCACCTTCACCCAAGTGCAATGAATGTTAATGAATTTATCTTTTTAATACTGAAATAAAGGAAAGTTATCATCCTCAACCGACAACTAAGGACACCCTGACAAGGAAAAGTGCTGTTCTAAAGTATGTCCTAAAGTGCACATATTTAGCCTCAGACAAAACCAGGAGTGGGGAGCAGTTGTCTGAATTCCCAGTTTTAAAGCTGCAGCAAATATATTGTGCCTATTCCAAAGTAAAGCACAGTGGCTTAAAAAGAAGGGAGTAGCAGAGGTCTATTCAATTATCCTACAAAAAGTGACATACTTGGATTATATGGGATTTCAGGATCAAAGTAAAACTGATCCAGAAACCTAGCCACTTTTAATTGCTTTGAAACTGTATTTTTAATTATAATACTCTTTCTCCAAGTATATTTGCATTTTCCTTGAACCTGATTTTAAAAGCATACAGGATAGTTTTAGTAGACAAGGATTATAAAGTCAATATTTTGATTAATATAAAGTCCATTCAAAACTACAAAGTAAGACTCCATTAACATTACTTTCATCCATTCAGTAACTTGTACCATGCAAACTGGCATCATCTGCAGCACCACTAACAATCTCAAACACAGGTACCTCCCCGCACTCACCAAATCTGTACAAATGACATAATAAGGAGAGTTCGTTGTGAATTAAGATACACAAATGTCAAAAAAACCCATATCCAGGGAATATTTCTCCTGAGATTCCGTTGATGGTCTTCTCAAAAAAGAGAACATAATAAAGTAATTGTAATAATAACTTTTCTTCAGGGTTGTATGGCTTGGGAACTTTTACTAGTCATCTCAAACTAATCTGCAAACAGTGGTACCAGAAGCAGTGCTGGTTTCTGCAAGGGCTACACCTGCTCATCAGCTAATAAATACTGTGTATTTCCATGGGTCACCGTCAGCCCTTGGCAATGGTATTTGCTTATGGCTGACCAGGGACCTGAAGCTGTAACCAAGGACGGGAAGGCTGATGACTGAGAGGGGAAACCAGGACAGAGTGCTGTGCTCATGGCAGGGGCCTACAGAATATGGGAGAAGAGCCATACTGGATTCTTTTTGCCAGTCTTGCCACTGTGCCTCTGCTATTCTCAGAGCATGAAGCAGCTATGTAATCTCAAGCTAACTGGCACCTCTAACTACTTCTTGTTCACATCCTTCTTCAGAGGTCTTCCTCCACTATACCTGTTAGCAACTATTCACAAAATTCAGATGACCAACTCCTTCACACAGAAAAAGAAGTAAAGAGAAAATGCCACACAGGATATATACAACCATAGTAATGATAGTTTGTGGAGTATTCCAGCTGTCTTAGTTTTATTTGTGTCTTTTAGAGTACAAACTGTTCATGACAAAGATAATTATAAGTGAATAACACTGTTTCAGTCATTCCCCAGACTATCTGTACATCCGCAGTGAATCTGCTAGATAGTTTTGGCCAGATTTCTGTGGCTTGATCCACAGCACTGCTGGGAGGGCTATGCTGGTGATGATCCAGGATTTTCTAGCCATGGAGCCAGACCGTGAGAATCACATTCTAGCCTGGAGAAAGCACCTCAAATCCCAGTTCCGGGAGCTCATTAATTATTTATGTAAAGTGAAACAGGTCAGCCAGAAGTTTACTGGTACAGAGAGGAGGAAAACCAGAGAACATGGGATTAATCCCCCTGAAAAGGAAAGAACTGAATCTGAGTTTCCTATGCCCTGGAGGAAAATCCTCACCACACAGTTACTGGCTTAAGGGCTTCTGCTTCCAAGATTGCAACTCTAACTCACCACCTTTCTCAGTCTCACATACCCACAAAATGTATTTTACTGCAGATCCAGTGGAACATGCCATGCAGAAATACAACTCTGATTTCAATGTGAGACAGTTCCATTTTAAAATGTCTTTGTCCTTATCACTATTCAAATAGTCCTATTTGTTTGGTCCATTTTCAAGGATTTATTTGGTGATTGAGAAGTAAATAATCACTTGTTCATTCATAATGTAATAAACCTACAAATAAACCAAAAAGGTTTCTTAAAGAGGAATTTTGCAAGAGGAATAAACAGGCAGATAAAACAGAACTGTTATCTCCTTATACCTTATGGAAGATACCAGACACCTGCAAGTAGAGTCCAGAGAAAAATTTTACCATTTTCAGTAACAGCTTTGAGTGTTTTTCTTTTTAATCTGCTAATGAAGGAACTGTATTGTTCCTTGATTTTGCAGAGTTCCTCTGGGCGTCATAATGACAGATCAATCTCACAAATACAACCTTCAATTTTACATGACATGAAGATATGGCATCCTTTCTGCTCTCGGTTGTGCTAATAGTATCCCTAATCAGCAAAGTGATTTCCAAAGAGAACAGAAGGCAGAGAGCTTGTAATGAGAAACACACAGAATCCACAGATAAAAACAAGAAACGGATGGGCAATGTGTGTGGTAAAATATGCTTGGGTCTCAAGCAATGATGTATCATGTACTTGAGAAATGACATATGGCACTTGCCTACAACCCTGGCTGGCTAAACGCCCAGTGCAATGTGGATTATACATATTGCTTCACACCAGTGAAAAGACCCTTCTGCATACTGTAAACATATTCATATTGACTCCTTATTTATGAGACAGGAGACAGTGACAAAGAAAAATAATTTTAGAGACGTGAACAGTGGGTTGGAGTACAATTGGTGCAACATTTTATGCAGTATATTACATTGTCTATCTACATAGCGTATCTTGAGACATGTCCAAATATTAACAGTTTCTGATATCATGCTCTCCATAGAAATATGTATTATCAAATAAACAAAATTCCCTTCTATATATTGTGCAGGCGTGATTGTTAAAATATTTCTTATTGGATACAAGATGAGACCCCATAGCACCTGGGCAGGCCCACAGACCAGCCTTCCTCAAATTTTCTGCAGTGTGAAAAGAAAAAAATAGCCCAGTATAGCTATCATTAATTTAAACCAGAGCTGCTGCAGCAAAAAAGAAAAACCCTGTTGCTTCCTACTTCTTCCTGACATTTATTTCATTTTCAAAAGTAATCTGTTCAGAGCTACCTACATGGCTGCAGCCATATGCCAGCCTTGACCTCAGATCAGAGGACTCCTGTCCATATCTCTAAAGTTATTTATGGGCCAAGCACACTTGAACTCCATTTTATACTACATGCTTTTGTTTAGGATATGCTCATTGTATGTTTTATGTTTCGAAGATTTCCTTTGGTAACTTCTGGGGACATTGTTGTGCTTCAGCAGCAGCAGGATACAAGCTCCCAGCTCTGCTTGTTTGCTGAAAAACCCTTCCATCATCTCTTCCCAACACCACCACTTCCTTACCTATAATTATGCTCTTCAGTTCTTACTACCAAGTGCTAGAATTACAGCAATAGCTCATTTGAAATATGCAGACTGCTTGCTTGTGAAACATTTGGCTCTGCCCTTGCAGGAATAAAGCTGGTTTATACTGTAAATAAGGAGTGGGTTGCAATGCCACATGGCTGCTCATTATCACTGCATGAAACCAGCTACAAAAAAAAGCACATGCCCCATGAGTTCACTCCTAAATGGACTGGGCTCAGTTTCCCTGACTCTTGCATTTCCATAGCTCAACATGTGTGATTGTGAGACACCCAGCAAGATGGCAGGACAGATGTCTGCCACTTGTCAACAGGAACCAATATCAGGAAGGTCACTAGATTCTCATCCAAATTTCTTCAACTGCTTTCATGAACCGTATCCTCTGACTTTCATTACATATGCACTTGCAGCCTTTGCTGCTTGTCTGCTGCTCCTGGTATACATCTGGGTGTTGTCAGGGTCCATAAATCTGTCTGAGTATTGCCAACTGTTACCCATATGAATTCCAAAACGCGACTTCATTAGATTTAGATGTATCAGAAAAAGAATCTGATCCTATTTCCAGAAAAGTCTACCTAATTTCTGTCATGGATATCAAAGGAAATAGATCACCTGGAGAAGCAATAATCTTTTTGTAAACATGCATTTGAAGCCACTTTTTTTTTTTTTTAAGGAAGTCTCAGTTCCTTAGTTCTACCTTGTTGTGGCTTTAAAAAAAACCAAAGCAATGATTAGCAATTTACATCTTCAATGCACTGGGTAGCTATGACTGAACTGAGTCTTCACAGCTTTGTTGGGAGGCTGTTAATTTCCTTAATCTCATTCTGCAGACAGAGAAACTGAGGCACAAAATGGGTCAATTTTATTATGTGTATTCAATTTGTTAAATTTCTCAAGATTTGTTCATTCATTACACTCTTGAGACTTCAGTCCTTTCTTAAATCTTACATTATTTTTTCTTTCAGCATCTTCAGAAATATTTTGAGGTTTTCTAATTAGTTCTTGAACTGAAATAATCTCACAAATGCACCAGTGCAGCTGCATCTGATGAATCCATTTCCAAAATGTCCATGAGCAGCAGGCACTGAACAAGAGATGATAAATAAAACTTTCTGTTGATGGAGAAAATTTAGTTGATGTCTTAAAACACTTTACAAATATGGACACATGAAATGTTCCCCTTTTTAGAGATGGAGAAACCAAGGCACAAACAGGTTAAAAAAATTAGACAAACAAGCAGCAAAATGTGGAAGAAAGCCCAGATTTCCTGATTTTCATCCCATTAGTCATTCAATGCACTAAATCAGAACAGCCAGACTGAATTCTGATCTGGCTCTTAAATGCTTATGCATATGCAGAAGCATTTGAAATTTTCAGTCCTTTTTAATAAATTTGAATAAACAAGTAGCATATAAAAAAGCCACCTTTCATAGTGATACAGTTAATACTGCTCTCTATTACAGATCACGTTTGAAAATTCCTATCATTTCAAATGAACAAACAGTAAGAGGACCACTTTAAGCAGTGCACACTATGCTGTGAAGCTTTTAAACCATGATTTACCTCTTTCTTCTTCATGGTCCCAAATTAATAATCTAAGCATTGACATCAAGCAAATGCTTGATCATCTGTATGTATAACATGTTGAGGATTCAATGCACACACACACACACACACACGCAAAACCGAGATCCATGCCAGTTTCCAGATGAAGACCTATCAGTTCAATGAAGACTCACACAAATACAAAAGCTGCACGTGCCTTGGATGCGTCCAGATACCTGAGTTCAGTCAATGTATTAACCAGGTCTTTTACAATGCCATTTTATTTTTCCTTTCCCACTGAAAGGAGAACAGAACAGATGGTTCAGGCAAGTGACTGCTGCTGAGTCTAGCTTCACTTGTCGTTGAAAGACCCAGCTATCTGAACTTTATGCAAGGACTGTGAGAAATGTGGATGGCTGCTTCCTTGTGTGATGGGCTTATTGGTCCCAGTTTGTATCAGAAAAACAGATGTTTGCTGTTTGATTGCTTTCTTTTTATTAATTCTGTGAAACTCTGCCATTTTGAGAAACACAACATAATACACAAGACAATATTGAGAGATTTTAATCGCAGACACTACAAATGTCCAGCTTTCAAATGGATTGATAAACACAAAACCCACTTATTGTATCGTGCACATAGGCACTGCATATTCTAAAACTCTTGTCCAAATGGTAATAAATATAGGAAATATAAGAAGCCTTTTTTCAAGCCTGCCAGTTGTTTCAAGAGTATATAAAATTTTATTTCTTTATGGCCAATTAATGTTTACTATGCAAACAGCAGCTTAATGTAGGCCCTGTTCATCCTTTCTAACACTAGATTTGTTTTTATTGCTGTATGAAAAGCATTTAACTGCTGTATTTTTAAAATTCTGCTAACATAACACAACTCTGGAAAACTGTGACAAATTCTAGGAAAAAGAGAAATCACAACTAATAATAATATGTTATAAAATGTTACAAAAATTTTTTTCCAAAAAAAATGTTACTTCTGGGAGAAGGGGTTTTTCAAAATCAAATCATGAAATCTGAAGCTATAAAAGAAATATCTGGAAATTCATGACTTTCAGTCCAAATAAGCAAATTAGAAGCAATTTTTTTTTTACTTTAATATTGCTGACCTCTTTTATACCCAATCGCCAAGATATAATATTCATGCTCATTCAAGATGTGACACGAAGTCCTCATGGAGACAGATCCTGGGCCATTACATTTATGTGAAGACAGTTAATGTGACTTGGGATAGCGGAGGGAGTGACACACACTGCACAAAGCAAGGCAGTCATCTGGAGTACTAGCTTAGCTGCATGAATCACTCAGGCCATCTTGGGAAGAGTGAAAGGACCTAGAAAATCCATACAACAGTTCCACCTCCACCTCTGCATTGACCAGAAATATGATATACAAGTTGAAGTGCATCTCAGTCAAATCCAGTCTTTTCTTCACTGTTGCTTTTGAAAAAAATTACTTTCCTGCTGGTTCTGAGTAGCTCTTGACATTGCCGAAGCTCTTGGTTGAACCTGTTGCTCCTTGCAGAAAAGCAGAAAGACAAAAAGCTGTTCCTGGTCCACAAACGGCATCAGAGGTATGATCCTGTTGTTTAAGCTGTTTGTTCCTCACCTTAAGTTTAGTGCCATTTCTAGCTGTGTCTGTGTATGAAATTGTGCTAGATTTACCCAAATAAAAAAAATGTACCTTAAGTATTTTAACAGAGATGGTAGGATGTTAGGTTACACATGTATGTATATAAAAATACCCACTGTTGTTTGTGTCTAAGCATCACGGAAAATTAGTAGAGAAAATTCAGCCAAATCAGGTGACATTTTTTCCTCTGTGTCCTTCTGATTATAGGACTATGAGTATTTGAGTAGGAGGTGTCTTCTGACTACTGATTTTTTTACACTTAGAGCTGAATACCATCAAAATACAGAATCCAAACTGAAATATTGCTGTACTTTATTCCACAAGACTTTGGGGTGTTCAGGACCAAGATTCAGATATTGGGAATGCAGATTCACCTGTGTAAGAGTCTTGAACATGCCTAGTAGGAGAGCTGCATTCACTAGCTTTCTGACTTCAGAGAAGCAGAAAAATCTCATTAGGAATTTTCTATGCAGCAAAATCTGCTCCCTTCTGTCAGTTTGACAGCTATCTAGCAGGCATAGATGTCCTCCCAAGTGACCAGCCAAAGATCAAGACAGTCAATAACTCCAGCTGTTTCCTCACTGTCAGCAACAGCCCGCTGTGTCTCACTCCAGGATGCCACTTGGGCATTAAAAGCTCAAACTTTTGTGGATGGCATAAATTGAGGAAAAACTCAGCATAAATTAAAGAGCACTGAAGTGAAATGGGGGAATGAGCTGGACTGGGGTGTCAGCATGTGGATGAATGGAGAATGACTTTTGAGATGAACCATTGATATGTTTTATGCAGATATGCAAGTTAAGACTGGGCACAGCCCTGCAGGACAAACTGTTTTTCTGTCCTACAGGGAGATCTGTCTGCGTATAAGGCATGAAAGAGCATTCCCAAATGGGCTTTCTGTTGACCTTTCTGGCAAAAACAAATACCAGGTTACATTTCACATTTTATTCAGAAAACCCAATCTGGTGTGAGTTGGAAATGTGACTGAAAGGAAACAGCAGGGTGCAGCAATGGCCGGCAGCTCCCTGTGGCGTTGGCTGCCCCAGGGTGGCAGGGCAGGGCCCAGCAGCCTGGGCCCGTCCCACCACCCCAGCCAGGAGCAGGGCTCCAGGGGCACCAGGGGCAGCCCCGGCCCCTGGCACCAGACACCTCCCTGGGCAATGGGGACAGGCCAAGGCTGGGCCAGGCAGGGCAGGGCTGTGGGAAGCTGGAGACCGGCCCTGATGCAGCGTTGCTGGGGCAGGGGCTGACAGCCCTGGGAGGCTGACACGGGCTGGGGGTAGGGTGGGGGAGACCCCAAATTGGGCAGGTTGGGGTCTCTAAGGCCTATTAGTGCCCTGACGAAGAGCTCGTCATCTGTGTCTGCCTGTTTCTAAATCCAGCGGTAGGTGTTGGGGAGCAGGAAATGCGGGACACTGTGACTTTAACTGAGGAGTTCAGACATCAGGATCCTCGATCTGGGTTGTTCAGAGCTTCATCCAACCAATTCCTGTATCAGGAATTGCAATTCAAGTTCAAATCATGGCAATGATGAAAGCAACTGAGTTGGGATGTCAAAAAGGCCACTTAACTACCCAAAAGAAGATTTAAGGAGTGGATACTAAATATGTAGTTATTATGTAATGTCTATCATATGCTTCCTTCCTCATGGCAAGGAGATTTCCACCTCACTATTACCCTTGTCCAAGGCCAGGACAAACCTACCATGCTGTAGCGAGTGGAAAATTTCAAATTCCTTGACTTTAAAATTTAATGAACCACCTACTCTTTCACAACAATAATTGTTTTCCACATATTGCTTATTCATAAAATATGTATCTAATCCTGAGTCTTCACTTCCTATTTACTCTAGTAAATAGATCCTCTGTTCTGCACAGGCAGCCCTGTCACCATGCTTTAAGTCTGGGGACATGTGCAGAAACCTTTGTACAATAATTATGGAAAGTTAGTGGGGTAGAAGGAAATGTTATCAGCCATTATCTCTTGCTCCAGAGGATGTGAGGAGAGTATAAATAAATCCAGACACTGCAAATGGTTTGCTGCAAGCTAGGCGATTAAAGTATTTCAGATTCCTACAAGTCTATTTAAAGCAACTTAAATCTTTTTGATGGCCAGTAGTTTACTACAGACTAGCTGCTTGCACAGGCTAAGCTTCCCTAACACATGGCACAAAGTCCACAGGAAAATGGCTTCAGCTCCTGACGAATATTAATACAGATGAGACATTAGGTTATAGATAGGTTTTCAGAAAATGTTTTAGGCTACTTTTATTTACTTTAGAGATATACAAGCTCCCTTAAAAGGCTTAGTACTGTTTCTTAGGGTCATACACTTCAACCTTCATTCACATTGGTAAGACTTCCACGTTCAGTGCAGCAGCAGGTCGGAAGCTGGTTTTGCAACAGCTTGTAGAGCTAGGGAAAAATTTAACTGTCTCTCTCTCAGTTAAGAAGTACTGCCCAGCATTTGCTGACAGTATTGAAAATACCAGCTCTACCACAGCTTGATTGGCCAGTATATGTGCAGGCTATTTGGAAGGCTAGGCAGTGCTTTCACTGTCTAAGTGCCTGAAGCTGCTCACAGCCACTGAGGAGTGAACTCAGCTTACACGCTACCGAGGAAGAAGCCTAGTGTTAGTAAGGGAGGGGAGAGGAAAGGGGATGGGAGTGGATGGAAGGAAAGAATATTGCTTGCTTACATCAGTTTAGCCATATCTAAGACACCAGTAGAGAAAAAACTAATACCTTGCATTTTACAGCACATTTGTCCTCCCCCTGCCCTGGGATACAGAACACAGTCATCCATCATTTGGGATAAATCTAAGGAAAAAACTATTATCTCAAAAACAAAAAAACAGACATGTCATTGCCTAAAGAAGTCTGGTCAGTAATTGGAGTTATGTAGGAGAACAGCTTCTGCATACTGCTTTAGCAGAGGCTGGAGAAGTAGGAGAATTCAAGAGGAGAAATGACAACCGTGTTAGAGAATGCAGCAGAGGAAGAAACTGATGAGATATCATCCTGGGAAAAGCCTAGAAAGTCTAGAAATAAAGTTCTGGGGCAAAACGCTATTTGATTAACTTGGAACTAAGAGCAAAGACTAATTCAGAGAAACACTGTGTTGTAGATATCTTTTGTAAATAAACATAATTGCATCAAAGATGTCAGACTCCAGTAAGTTGCAAAAATATTGATAATGCTTGAAAGCTTTACACTCCCAAATTATTCCAGTGCATTTTAGAAATTCAGAAGTAACTTCATCTAACCAGCATGTTGCTCTCACAGAGATGGAAGGCAACAGCCCATTTAACAGCTCACAGTGCCACTCTACAAGGCATTGCATGGTAGGGAAAACCACACTGAAATAATGGGAAGCGGAGATAAGCACGGCAGAATTACACAAATTAGAAATGGGCCCACACATCAAGCTAATGGCCCTTTTCTTTGGGAAAGAGAGGTAAAGTCTTTGTACTCATGAGGAGCCTGCCATTACTGACCTCACCTACCTTCTATTAGTATTCTGGAGAATTGGTACTACACTGGTTAGAGAAAAAGCTACGACGTCAGCTTTAGCAGTATCCTACATTTTCTTTAAGTACACCTTAATCAAATGCTAAACATCAAATGCTGACCTTGTTTGCCTAAAGATATCTCACAAGAATCCAGGCCCAACAAGCATACCTCAGTCCACTTAATGCATGTTGATAGAGGGCAGGAAAAGCCAGGTAAACAGCTGTAATTTTGATACAGATAGTGCAGGCTTTATATACTGATTTCCAAAGAGAAAAAATTTATTTCATTCCTTTTTAAAATATGTAAATAAAGCATGAAAGACAGAATACTGGGAAGTAACATTTTCCCACAACAAAAATAAATAAGGTATTAGATATTATTACCACCTTGAACATATCAAGATGACAGGTACTATCTGTCCCCACTGGGGGAGATTTTTTAGCATTTCCTTCCTGGGAAAGAATGTTGGGCCTTTAACAGTAAAAACAAGGATTAGACCTTTTTCCCCCCAACTACCTATGTGTTTGAGAGGCTATGTTGCAACAGTAGGCAACACAAAAAACCTGCAGTGTTTTAAAACAGGACAAGCACTTAAGTCATCCCCTTTCAGTTGCCCAGCATTATTTTCTTGATATTTTTGATTAAAAAACAGGAAAAGCATAGTAGAAAAAACCCCTGAATTTCTAACCTATAAACAAGTTTTTCTTCCTTGTTTTTTTCTTTTGTGTCAAAAAGAACTTGAGGACAAAATATTTTCCACATTCCTATTTCATTTCTCTATAAATGCTCTGTCAAAATTATTTCCGCTTGTGCTGCAAAGAGAATCTGAAGAAAAAATTTTTATTCTACACTCATCATTTTTCTTCCTTTCAACTGAAGTTCTTATCAGCTTGTGTTACACATAAAAAAGAACCAAAACTTGAAGACATGCTCTGTGGTGAAAAATCTCACACTGCTTCCTGACATGATCAAGGCTAATCAGCTAATAACAGCTAGGAAATAAAAAATCAGCTCTAGAAGTTCTAAAGAGAGGGGGAAACAACCAAGTCGGATAATCCTAAGAGGTTTGGTTCTTTTCAAGTAACAAAATCCATTTGAAACCTTTTTTTTTTTAAACTTTTCCTGAGAAATTTATTGATAATTAAGGGAATACAGGGTAGATATACAAAGCATATTTTGGTGGTCAGTTGCTATTGAATATTCCCTTCTTTTAGCACATAAGAACTATGAATCCAGTACCACGTTGAGTGGCAGCAATGGCACCAGATTTAAAATTCATTAAATGTACTTTTTTAAGTGCAAGTAGACTTTGAAGTTTGTGAGCAAGGAAGTAGTACACTTCACTTACAAAATTAAGTATCTGTATGCTTAATAGAACTGTTATGGTTTCATTACATACCATTTGCACAGCGTTGGGGACTTTATTTTGAGGAGCTCTATCCACGATGAACAATATAGATCTATGGAGAACTGATGGGCTCTAATCAGGAAGAGACAAAATGCACATTGTTCATGTTTTCTGCAGCTGACTTTCAATAGCCAGTGGAGACCCATACTCCAATGTTTTTCATTAGGAATATTATATGGCATATTTTGCCCATTGTATTTAAACTAACCATGTCCAAAACCCTTGCCTTCATTTTGGTAGTCTGCAGTCACAGCTCAGCGATATCAGAGTACCATCACAATTAGCTGAAAGTGCGCAGCCACTGGAGAGTGGAGACTGTTTGGAGCCTGGGAAGAGCATTTCAGTGTCAGCATAATGCAGTTTTGACAGAGGCACACAAATAATTTGACAGCATTTCACTAAGCAGTATTAGCAGCCATAGCTAAACTCCCCTGGAAAATAAGCAAGCATAACTACAAGCAAAGTCTACAATCTACAAAAGCAGAAATTTACCAAGAGCAGTGAGACCTTATATTACTTAAGTCAAGACAGCATTACTCACAGAACCAGATGACTCCGACCAGCTTCAGCATAAGTTCTAGATATTGAGCTAAAACAAAACTCAGGCACAATTAATGTTTTCATTAAAGTACTGTTTTCAAAGTTCATGTAAACATCCTTTTCCTTTCCTTCAATACCTTACTCTTTATGTCCACACTTCTCTCACGTTAACTCCCAACTTAGCTTTGCTTCCACAATGTGTAACCCTGGCAATCAGACAGAATCTTTCAGTATGCAACCCTGGTATTTGTCTTAAGCCCTTACAGTGTATTAACTTTTGTATCTTTTGCGCTAGCTAAATATTTTAATGCATAGTAGTGTTGGGGTGCCCTATAACAAAAAACGCCAATCTGAGGTAGCTCAGAAAAGCAAATACACTCCAATCAGAGAAATGCAAAAGGCTTCAGATTTCTTCCTGTATTTATTTTTTAATTTGATCTTTCAAGCTTTTTATGATTAGCTGCAAGAATTATTTTAATTGAGATGCCAGCTGTTCTAAGAAACTCAGCTGAGTCCCATCTGGCCTAAAATATAAGGCAGTCTGATATTATCAGCTGCTTTGAGCAGTGAGCTAAGACACAGCTGGTTTGAAATTCAGAGCTAGGACACACCAGACCATGAACTGTGTGGAATGTCAGTCTGCCTCAAGTGCATTTGCAAAGCACGAGGCAAAGCTGAGTGTCTGAATAAAAACCAAATGCCCTCAGAAGTGACAATATCCATCACAACATGAGTCCTGGAATGCCTTATTATACTTGCAAGAAGCTATGTAGCGGTCACCACATCAATGCAATTTACTATGTACCAATCACCACATCAGGCTGGCTGAGAACATCTCTTCTCTATTACTTCTGTATTTTCAGAGGTAGCAGCCACAACACATAAACTCATCTGAGAATTAGCAGAATTGGACATCATTAACACTTATTGCTCACATCTCAGTCATACAAGTATTTTCAGTTGTTAAGAAAGGTTCATTCTAAATAATGCTAGCAACATAATATATTCCTTGTGAGGTGTATTGTGCAGTCTGGAAGTATTTATTTTTTATCAAACAACTGATTCTCCACAAAAAAAAAATCCTTTTTTTCATACAGTGTCATACAGTGTTCCCCTGAGAGTCTGAGCTATCTGTATAAACCAATATACTCAGTCTGACTTTATCAACTGTCCATATGGCTATAACCTTACTTCTGTTTGTTACTTTATACTTCTGATTACATCAAAAGAGCTCAGCCTTTGGCTCATGGACTGTGCACAGCCTGTAAGGAGAATTAACCCAACTGAGCCTGCTCTCCATTGCCATAGCTTTCCAGAGTGCCCTGCCCCAGGCCCTTGACACTGTCCTGTCCTGCCAAGCTGCACAGCACAAGTGCACATATATATTCCATTTTCTTCTGTCACCTCCAGGACTGAGATAGTGTCAGCAGAGTGAGGCGGTGCCATTCACCTCTCCCCAGCCACCAGAATGAGCTTTAGGGTCTGCTCTCCCAAGGTTCTTGACTGGATCCAGCTGGATCATGTAATTTGTTTAGAAGAGCTGAACGCTGTGCCTCAGTGTCTGCTGTGAAATCTGAGAAGACTGATGGACTAGTGACAACAGCGTAACTATGCCTTAGCAGGAGAATGAAGACAGCCTGCCAAACACTACTGATTTGCTAATGATGCTTATCTGCTGTAACCATCACAAAGAATTGGAAGTGGCAGAGTGGAGAGAAGAAAAACCTCAGGGAAATCTGTTTGAAACAAAATTCTAGAGTTGGCCAAAGGAATAGAAAGGCTCTAATTTGTGGAAGACACTTATTACAATCAGAAATTCTCTCAAATAAGACAGCAAAATTTAGAGGTGATTTTGCAGGGTTTGGCCATGGGCTGTGTTTAGAGCTGTACATCTCATGCACTGTATCTACTAGCAAAATGGTTTGAATTTAAAAGAGCTTTTACAAAGATGTGCAAAACTTAATGAAACTTTTCTAGTCTTCAAAAGATGCAATTATTAATCAGAGATAATTATTATTTATGAGATAATTATTGATTATCTATGAGGGTGGGGATGGAGGTGGTCTGTGGGAGGATGTCCTTAACCTAGCTGGGGAATCAGCACAGCTCTTGGGGCTGAGGACCTCTGGACTGTGGGGCTCCACATATGCAGAGGAAAGCAAATGAGCAAACGCTCTGCCATGCCAAAATAAGACACAGGGTTCGTTGTGGGTCAGAGCCTGTGACTGCTTCATCACTGTGGTTGAGTTCAGCAGTAGAGTGAACCTCCAGAATAGGGATCTAACATAGATTATAACAAGTTATAGTTACAGTCTATTTGAATTAAGAAATAACAAATAGCAGGACAGATTTCCAAAGATAATTCATACATGAAAATCAGAATATACAACTATTGGGTCTAAGCTCTACATTTTCCACTATTTTGACAGTTCTCACTGATTGATTTGGACTTTCTTCACCCAAGGAAATTCACCACTTAGCTAGAAAAAAACCAAACCCAAGTTGTCCAGGAAAAGGGTACACAGTTTACCTATAAACCAGGCCTGACAGATTATCAGGGATAACTAGGGCATATAGAAAAAGTTTTACAGTTCTGCCACCTGGTACCACAGTCCTAATGATCTGCATTCCCCATGGAAATGGCCTTAGGGCAGCATGCTTGTTCCTTGATGTGGATCTCCCACATGCACTTTTGTCCTGCAGAAGGCAAGAAGGGCTTTCTTTGCCAGATCTCTATTGCCAATAAGTCTTCAACAGCATTGCTGTAATGGAGCATTACCTGATGTTCTTGCCATGTTAGATGTATTCAGACCATTTTTATCTCCTCTCTCTTTTCTCCTGTTCCTGTGGATGTTGTCCATTTTTGAAACGCTATTATTAAAGTAGCAGTTGGCTGCAAAAAAATTGGTGAAATCTTACTTTAGTGTTATATGCAGTCTGTCAAAATCCACATTCTTCTGAAATGGGATTGATTTGCTACAATTTCTTTTTTATAGAATAAAACTGGAAAAAAGATCAGCCAGTGTTGAAATATCTTTTTGACATTTTTTGAATAGAATACAGCACTGTTCTATATTGAAACAATAGCAGGTTATCCCTCTGCAGAGGAGAGATAAAAAGTATTGTAAATGCTCAATATCAAGAACATCAAAAGCTTGCTAATGACCTAAAAATCAAAAATTAATTGTTTAAAAAATGGAAACACAGACGCTCACTGAACATTACTTAAAGTGATTTACAGATAACGTCAGAAAATCTGAGGCATAAAATGAGCTGCAACCAGCAAAGGACATAAAAGGCAGTGAGAAAAGCTTTTATAAATACATTCAGGATAAAAGATGGAAAGCATTGCACTGGTCTTAAGCAGGAATGGTGAAAAATGTATGAAAGAATGTAAAAGGACAAAATGTTCAGTGCCTGAGCCTTCATAAAAAGAGTAGCTGTGACCAGATTCTTAACACATTTCAGTGGTCTGGAACACTGGCTAGAATTAGGAGAGAACAGATAGCAAATATTTAGCTGAGACACATATGCATGATAATGGAGCCTGCTGAAATTCACCTTAGAAGATTAAGAACTAATTGAAACAATCTGAACTACTGTGAGGACACACAGAGGACTGATGAGAACAACTATAGTGCTCTTCCACAGAAAGGGAAAAGGAGAAGCTGGAAAAGTGTAGGCTAGTCAGCTTAACTTTAATAGCTGGAAAGATATCACAACAAAATGTGAATCAATAGGCATCTAGAGACATAAACATGATAAGAAACAGCCAGCTTGTATTTATCAAAATAAAGCATGTTAAACCAAGCTCACTTCTTTCCAAGTGAATAACTTGACTTTTCAGAATAACTTGCATTTTTGGGTGGAGGAAGGTAGTAGAGGAAATGGATGTTCAGTTTAGTGAAGTTGTTGCGGTCTCAGACAACCTTGTCCACAAGCAAACTCAGGGAATGTGGCCTGTATTATATCACCATAAGATAAGCCTGTCAGCTGTGGAAAAGGCCTGCTCAGGAATAGTCAATAGTATTCTCATTCCAGTTTGAAATTGTGCCAGCTTTTGAAGTACTGAAATCATTCACAGTGTGCAGCTTCTGTTCTCAATACACCTGTAATGGGAAGGGGTGATTTCTAGCCAGCAGTGAGAGCAGCCCTGTGCAGAGGAAGTATGCCAGACCATACCTGCGCTTATCACAGGAGAAACTGATGGAACTCGAGGCAGATAGTCTGGAAGCACTAAAACATCTCTGTGGCAGGGGTGGCTTCTGTGAGAAGCTGCTAGAAGCTTCCCCTGTGTCTGACAGAGCTGATACCAGCCAGCTCTAAGACAGACCCACCGCCGGCCAAGGCCGAGCCCATCAGCGATAGTGGTAGGTAGCCCCTCTGTGAAAACATATTTAAGAAGGGAAAAAAGTTGCAGCAGGCACAGAAACAGCAGCTGGAGAGAGGAGCGAGAACATGTAAGAGAAACAACCCTGCAGGCACCAAGGTCAGTGAAGAAGGAGGGGGAGGAGGTGCTCCTGCAGCCTGTGGGAAAGATGGTGGTAAGGCAGGCTGTCCCCCTGCAGCCCATGGAGGTCCATGAAGGAGCAGATATCCACCTGCAGCCGATGGAGGACCCCACACCAGGGCAGGTGGATGCCTGAAGGAGGCTGTGACCCCATGGGAAGCCCATGCTGGAGCAGGCTCCTGACAGGGCCTGTGGCCCTGTGGAGAGAGGAGCCCACGCTGGAGCAGGTTTTCTGGCAGGACTTGTGACCCCACAGGGGACCCACACTGGAGCAGTCTCTGCCTGAAGGACTGCACCCTGTGGAAGGGACCCATGTCGGAGAAGTTCGTGAAGGACTGTCTCCCGTGGGAGGGACCCCACGCTGGAGCAGGGGAAGAGTGTGAGGAGTCCTGCCCCTGAGGAGGAAGGAGCAGCAGAAACAACGTGTGATGAACTGATCGTAACCCCCATTCCCCGTCCCCCTGCACCGCTGTGGGGGGTAGGTAGAGAATCCAGGAGTGAAGCTGTGCCTGGGAAGAAGGGAGTGGTGGAGGGAAGGTGTTTTGAGATTTGGTTTTATTTCTCATTCCCCTACTCTGGTTGACTGCAATAAATGAAGTTAATTTTCCCCAAGTCGAGTCTGTTTTGCCCGTGATGGTAATTGGTTAAGTGATCTCTCCCTGTTCTTATCTTGACCCGCAAGCCCTTTGTTATATTTTCTCTCCCCTGTCCAGCTGAGGTGGGGAGTGATAGAATGGCTTTGGTGGGCACCTGGCATCCAGCCAGGGTCAACCCACAACACCAGTTCTCTGCCTATGCAGGGTGACAGGTGCTGTCAGGACAGAGGGAAGTAGCCACGACTGAGTTCCAGTGACCCTGATTGTCAGTGACTGTCAATGCAATTAGCAGTTTTATCTCCATCTATAAACCAAAGTACCTCTAGGAAACAGTTAGTATTGTGCTACATCACTGTGGCATCTGGCAATGCTTGAGTTTCTCTTCCCTGGTACCCTTTGGCCTGAAGATCCTATGACTTTGGCAGGTGGAAAAAATGCCTATCTCAGAGGGCACCTCAAAAAAGCACCTTGTTCAGCATGTTAGTAGACAAATACCTGTCTCATAACCTTGATGTACAGCAAACAAATTCAATCTGGTTATACCGGCCCCGTGATGAATGTCTTGTAATGCTTAGTCCCAGATGGGAAAGGCACATGCCCATATAAATTAATCCAGCTGGTCTTTACTGTTTGTAATTTAAAGTATCTACAACTTTATCAAAATATTCACCAATTCACAGATTGTACAATAATATATTTATAATAATTCACAGTGACTGAATTGATACTTTCAGGTCATTAACTACAAGTCCTAAATTTTTATATATATGCAATTCCTGTAAAATAGATAATTTGGGAATAATGAAGGGATTTTTTTGAATATACAACATGCATTATTTTGCATATGTACATTTGTTTACAAGGCATATCAACAAGTTACTTATTATTATATTCCTAAGTTACTGATCATCATCAACTGAGATACATGAACTGAGCAATTAACTGAGCAACTGAGGCATACATGCAGTCCCCTATAGTAACTTTAGCTGACAGGCTGCCATAATTGATTGGATCACATTGGATTGGATCACACGTTCCTAAGCCCTGTGTTACCTCTGGATGTAGTCCACTATATTTTTATACATCTTTCCTAAACTTTTCTAGGCTTCTTTATTAATATGTAATAATAGTCCTTTACTAATAAAAGCAGTTAAGACTGTTCCTTTTCTTGTCTTTAAAATCAGATCAAGTAATAGGCTCCATTCTTTCCACGAAGTAAAAATACATCTTTAATAATAAATATTCTGTGACTAAAATGCTTTTTTTTTCCTATTAGCTTTCCTATGGGTCATTTTCTTTCAATAAGCAAGGTCAGGGACAGCTACTAGACCATGCAAGACTAATCTCTCCCTCAGGAGGGTTTTAAATTATAATTTACCTTATCTGATTTAAGTTCAAGTACAAACTGATCTATAGGTTCTGCTTGCAGCCTTTGTGGTGTCAGAGAAATGAGGTTATTAGCAAGAGTCACCTAAGGGCTTGTCTACAGGGGACACCAAAAAAAGGAGTAAGGTTTCATCCAAAGGCAAACAGTACAAAGGCAGAATGCCTGTTAAGTTAACCAGTTAAGGTTAAGCAGATTTTAATGGCAGATGATTGCCCCATGTCAAACAGCAAGTGTTATGACATCTTTGGCTTCTTAGATTCCTGCTCTCAGCTTGATGAGGGTGGAGAGCAGGGAAGGGAGGAATCTTCATCACAAGTTCAAACTACAACCCATATTCATTACCTTTGAGTAAACAGCATGGTGTTTTACCAGATTTACTTCTGCATCCCCCCATCAAAGTAGTGCCACCTATATTAGCAAAACAACTTTACATAAAGTATCATTTATTCTGTGGGGCTTGCAGGGGAAAAAGAGTAGCATCAGGAATCTAAAATTGCCATGCCAAGTTATCATCTAGCCAAAACCATTCTTAGCTAGAAAGGAACTGCAGCAGAAGAGGCAGTAGCTCAGCAGAAAGGTATTAGAAAGCAGGAGGTCAAGGGGAAAGGGAAAAAGAAGCCTCTGGTTTTGTCCACTTCCAGCATTCTGAAGAAATCTTCTCCAGTATCTCATCCCTCATTCATTGGTAGCAAGGACAGAAATGCTAATGTAAGAAGAGTTTGTGAGTGTTTGTACTACAGTTTAACTTGATAAAGATGAGTAGCTTTTTTCCACCATGCTGTGTACTGACTGCATGTCAAGGTAATAGAGAGATGCAGCCCCTGAGGCACTACAACGTTCACTACTGTTGATACCACTGCTGAGATCTCATTAGGGATGACTTGCAGCTCAGAAATTTGCTAGTGTGGATGTGTGCCTGATCTCTGGATTCAGCAGACTCATCAGTCATTCCTCTGTAGCACTTACTTCTCTTCGTCCACCCAGCCTCATCTGCCTTTTGTGACTGACTAAAATTTCAGTTAATTCTTTCATCAACTTTAAGACAAGAGGGACTCTGCTCTACTCTTTACAATATTGCAAGGACCTGACATTTGCCAATTTGTGTGGAGCAAGCTACACTAGAATTTGTGTTTGAAATATATGCTATGTATATTAAGAATTTAATTATAATAACCTCAAGGGCAGTGTTTTGAATAGTTCTCCTGAACTAATTAGTTGACTGGCTTTCTAAAGCTTACTAATTGTATTGTCACAGATAACAATTTGGAATGCAGCTATCAGTCAGTGTAATTATATCCTTCACTAAATTTTCAATAGGTAAGCCTTATCAAGATAATAGCCTGGTCATCTTTTGCATTAGCTGGCATGTTGCATTGTTATTGTGCTTTGGAAGCCTCAGGAAAAAGCAAAACCTGGTCAAACATCTCTGTGTCTGCAAGGTTTCCTCTTCCCTGTTTTCTCACCATCACTCTGCTATCACAAAAGTCTTTGGTGCTAACTCTAATATATCAGAAATTTTCTCATGCTTCTTTCAGGAAAAAAACTACCAGCTAGCATTAGAAAACACAGTTTCACACTGAAGGATCAGAAAAGGGAGGCAAAGAAATGTTCTGAGGGATTTGGGGGGTTTTTCAGAACACACCTAAAAATTAGAGAAAGTTGAGAGGCAGTATTAAGTGAAGCAGGAATGATTGTGCATGGGAGCGTAATGAATTAAGAATCATACAATAACCTTGATTTACCCAGAAAACAATAGTTCAACTGATTAAATAATTTTTATTTGAGATCTTTAGGAATCCAAACAATTTTAGAAGTTGTCTGCAGCTTTGACAAAACCACATCTTAGAAATTCAGGGCATGTGGTAACTGAAGATGAGCACTCTGTCTACCACAGAACTTGGTAGCTTTCCACTATGATTTTACAGGCTAAAAAGCAGTAACTTTTAACTTACCCTTAAAAGTCAAGCTTGTGCAGAACTTACAGTGTAATTCCTGCTCTTAGTCTTGCACTTCACTGACATTGAGTGTCAATACAGTTCGTTCTATCTGTACACTTTTTACAGATGGACTGATGGACTTGTCATCACTGAGAGCCAAATGCTGAAGTCCTTACTTAGCATCCAGCCAACATTTCCTCAGGATGAAGTCAGTGGAAGTTTTGAGGTAGGTATGAGTAAAATGCTGACTGAGGATGCTGCCACAGAGCACTGAACCAAGAGGCATAGCTGAACAAAGTAGGTCTCAAATTCTAGTAACTCATTCCAACCAGACTTTAATTTTACCTACTCAGTTACATTACTTTAATTCAATTGCCATTAAATAACTGATGCCAATGTCCTTTTGAATTAAGCGAATATGGCATAAATTTTATGAGACAAAACAATATAGATGTCACCATAATCTTATTTTAGGATTTTATTTCTAACCTAAACTCTGTAGGCCATGGTTGGCAACTGTATTTGCAAGTTTGGGGATTGCTGCTAGCAGAAGAATATATAGTTGGTTCAGGGAGGTTTATTAAAAAGCAGCCTTGGTAAATCATTTAGCAGAGCATTGAGGATTAAGCAAACTACTTGGCCTGAATCCACATCGTCTCCAAATCTGGCGTTTATAGAGGTCTCTGTATTGCCCAAACCTTTAGCAAACTATTTTTAGTGGCTAATTGTCCAGCTGCATTACATCTTCACCTAGATTTGCTTTCTTAGCCAAAATGCAATTGAACCCCTGAGGAAGAAGAAAAACCAAGCTGAATATTAAATGACATTGGAAATGCTGGAGTAGTGGGATATAAATATCTTGCAAAAAAATGAAAATGAAAAATCATGACAGGAAAATCTGTTTTTAGGGGGACTTTTTTAAAAAAAAAAGATTGAACTTGTCTGTGAGAGTGTGTTGAAAAAGCTTATCTAAGGGCTTTTGTGGTGGGATAAAGCAACAAAGAGATATAAATTAAAGACCGGCTTTTTAAAAGCAGATTAGAACAGTAAGAGATAAATGCAAATGAAGGGTCGAAGCATCATGAATCCAAGAGAGCAAGGATGTGTGGAAAGCCCAGGGGAGGATGGAGGAATGGATAAAAGACATGCTGGATCAGAGGCTTGAGCTGTTACAGCAGCATCACTGAGGGCTGGATGAGATACGGACTCCTGTCAGTGGTGGTTTAGGAGTATTACGTTTGCCTGAACCAGTCTGACATTTCCTCAGATGTGTTTATCAACTCTGTTTGAGGGCAGCTGGCCCCTGGCACTTTGCAGCTCTGAGGGGAGGAGCAAGAATCGATTCTTCATGATTGATGTTGCTGTGCTTGAATGCAGTCACTAATTCCTCTGCACAGCTGCACAGCAAGTTCCCCTCATCCCTGAAGCGCAGCTGGAGCACAGCCTGTCTGCGCTATATGGGGCTGTATACTGTAAACAGCCCCAGTTTATGAGGGACACCTGTAATACTTCAGCAGTCTGCTTTTTCATCAGCTGGCTGGAGGGAAACTAAGCAGATATGCTATTGTGCTAAGCAAGCTATGCAGAATGGGGCAGAGAGATGAAAATCACAGTGAAAACTAGGCATTAAAAATCCCTGATTCTAATGTCAAGGGTTTATCTGCACAGTTTCTATCAGGTCCAGACTCAGCCCTGTGTTGAGATTTCTTCTATTCTGCTCAGAACTTGGAATGCGGGCTATTTGTGTTAGTGCTTTAATTAAAATAACCTCACAGGCAATGTTTTGAAAAGC
Organism: Pandion haliaetus; assembly: GCA_013401275.1. NCBI lineage: Eukaryota > Metazoa > Chordata > Aves > Accipitriformes > Pandionidae > Pandion > Pandion haliaetus. The sequence goes on along the minus strand of VYZV01038916.1, from coordinate 37,597 downwards.
TTCACTGAACTCATTGGCTGACTGACATTTTTAAGCTAAACAAACAGCAGTGGTGTTGCAGCATGTCACATCTAGCACACTGTCTCCAGTTACATCTCTGTTGCTGTGCTCGCTCAGGACTCAAGCTCTCCATCAAACACTAACTCCTTTATCATTCACAAGGCCCACATTTTGGGTTTTTCCCTGGCTCAAATCTGGAACAAGCAAACCATCTCACCAAGTGGGAAGCATGAGCCCAGAAGGACCAGCTTGGGCTCACAGGCTGCACATTGCACTCAGTGAGCTCAAGCTTCCAAAAACCAGCCATAAGGTACAGTTGGAGCAAAGCATGAGAGGCTGAGTTTGGGCTGAAAAAGCCAGCCCGTGGTGCTGGATACTGACTTGGATGTCAAGCTCCTGAACTCCAGATTGCTGCATTTCCCAAGGTATTGGTACCTAACATGTACAGCTCACTCAGGTATTTCACCACTTCTGAGAATGACATCAATGGCAACACAAAATTTGCCAAAGAACCTTTGAAATATGGTCTGATTTTTGAAAAAAAGCAGACATTTCCCCTTGGAGTACACAGAGCAGACAGCAGAGACACACTGCTCAGGCCAGCACCCAGCAGAAATGTTTTCAAGGGGCACCCAGGTGATTTCTAAAACAGTCATGACAGCACTTTCCAGTTTTGTTCCTGCTGTTCTGCTCGTAAGGAGTCTGCAGTTATTAAACAGTTAATTATAACAACTGAACAAGGTTTTTTTTCCCCAATAAATCCAGCCTGGCTAGTTCAAAAAGTCTAGTAGACTCAAATGGCCCCTCTTTGCAAGGTGAAGTGAACACTCTGCTGGTACACACACATCTGATTGCCCTGGAGATCTGCTGCACATGCATTGTGATTGTCATTTTTGAAGTTTTACACTGAATAATGGCTGCTATTATTCATTGAAAGAGGACCCAAATATATCAGCATTTCCATCAGCCTCATGGGAGAACAGATCTGCAGAGCCCAGGAAACTCATTAAATATAAGGAAAAATATAAAAATCATAGGAAAAAAAACCCTTCTATTCAAAACATAAAGGAAGCAGGGAGAGCTTTCTCATACCTCTTCTTAGTAGCCTGCCGACTGGAAGGGTATATGACCAAAGGCAGGGCTGTCTGCACCAGAAAGCAAAACTCTTTCTGGTTCACTAAAAACATTTACAGTTTGAGTAATAATCAAAAAGCAGTGAACAATCTATGATACAAATAACACCCAGAATGATAGCTGGATGCAAGTACTGTTGTTTCTTTGCAAATCCAAGATTTAAAAAAACCATACATATTGAAGATCATCTGGTTTTACTCTTCCAACTATCAGTAGTCCTCATGGAAGCCCACTTCTGCAAGTATGTTAGATATTCTTAACGTAGTCAGTTCCTGGGGATTTTTTTCATCTAGCTTCTAGAATAAAACAAGTTACAAGTAGTAACTGCAAGCACCTTGCTGCAAATTAAACATGCACATCCCAAGTTCTTACACAGGTAATTCTAAAATGACAAGCCCAAACATAATGTGATACTCACACTACTCAATGCTTAAAAAGTTATAAAGAGCTGAGGAATTTCTAATCTATAAGGAAGGTTTCTCATGGATTACACTTCAGTGTCTAAAATTTCAGCTTTCTCATGTTATTTACTTTGCTTGAAAAAACACACAGTGATTCAATGCAAATTAAACTCTACACCCTTGTCTTGAGGAAGCCTCAGAAGGATGTGGTTGCGTTTAAATTATAGTCTCTTTATTGCATAGTTCAACTGTATGGCTTTTCAATGCTGTGTTTTATCAACCTAAAAAAATATTTGCATATTGATAGAGACAGCTGTCTATACAGCTGCTACATGCAGTGAGAAATACTCATCCTTGTGGGTTCGCTCTTTATTAATTTCTATTACAAATGGCTTTTGGTATGGATTAAAGTTCTTGCTGTGGCGAAGCGATCAACAGTACCAGTCCTCTGAAGGGAATAAGCAGGCATATTCGTAGCCTCTTGTCAGGAGGGAATGTATCGTGATTTGAGACTGTTTACATGTACAGGCACCGTGATCATTAGCAAGTCTCACAGATACATCAGGGGGATTGCAAGCAACAGTGTTCTTGTCCAAAAATAGTCTGTAACTTGGTGACCAAAAGGAACAACTCCTCTGTTTATCTTCAGAAGGAATGCATGTGCTTTACTTGTTAGAAGCCTACACACAGAGTCTGTCTGAGAAGTAATCAGATATATGCAGATGGGCAGTCAGATACATCCAGCGTTAGGTAGTGTTCTGCTGGGTCTGTTGTCGGCAGAGCAGCTTCTCTGCTTTGAGTGGAGGTTGACACAGTTGATAACAGCCTTATTTTATCGTAAAAGTTCTCCATTTGCAGTCTCTGGATTAAATTATGTTCATATTAAGGTAAGCCAGAACTGGATAAATTTAGAGAACTAGTCCTAGAGAAGCAGGCAAGAAAGCCGAATTACATTTTTATTTTTCCTAATACTTTAGGGTCACATTTCTAAATTTTATTTAAGCTTCACCCTGTCCCTAAGACTAGTTCCACTTGCATACTAATTTTCGGTCACCTGAAAGCCAGAAACATTGTAGTAATCTGAAGAGTCCATTGAGTTTAGTGATGTCAGCAGGGATTTTTTTTTTGTCTATACATAAGATACGTAGGTTCTAAACGAACAGTGCTTCATCCTTTCTAAACTCAAGCTCTCTTGCTCTTTTTTGTCCATTCTCAAGTCATAATAAATTAAAGGACCCTCCACTCTACTACTCTATGCATTTTATTATATTCAAAGCCACTGTACTGTACCTAGACTCTGTGCTGCCAGGACCTGGTGTTCCCATCATTAAATTATAAACTGCATGGAAAAAAGGCCATGTTTTATCTTAGGCAACATCTCTCTATGGAAGTGCACCATCAAAACCTATAGACAGACCACAATATTAAAACATAAGCAAGGCTAGTATCACATATTGCCCAGTTAATTAGTTAAATATCTTGGGGAGTTTTAAGACGACATTTCTGTTTGCTTTCCTTCTCTTCTTCAAGTGTCAGGAAAGAGTTCCTGAAAGTATAGAAAATGTTTTTCTTTAAAACACAACAGTTGCTCTCCTGGCAAATGCTGAAGGATTTAATCCATCTTCACTTTCTCATTAACAAAGAGGCCCTTGTCCTTTTTAAGCATCCTTATTCATATGCTAACATCACAGTAAGTAACATCCATACTAGAAGCCAAATAGGTTCATTAGTTGTTCCCTCCATCAATAGCTAACTGGCTCAGAAATACGGTCTTTTGCCAAGAATACCGGTAAGCACAGGTTTATCTACTGTTACTCCCCTGTGAAGGGTGCCTTGCATCATCATTCAAAGTCCTAATGCATTGAGCTCCTATTCCATCTGGGGATGCATTTGGCCTGCATCTGGTCTTGAACAGCAGTATTTTAATTACTTTCTTTTAAAAGGGAGAGATTTCTTGACAGAGGAGGAGGAAAAGTGGCAAGGAGACAGCTTGGTCTAGAGGTCAGGATATACTGGACTGGATCAATATTATAGCTGGTGATTGTGGTGTTCAGACTTCTTTCTGCCCACCTTCAAGCAACTCTTGCAAATTTGTTAATCACACCTTATGAAAGAAAGGAACTCTACACAAAGTAACAGGACAATTAAACTTGTAAAAATAAGTGTTCAGGCATCAAAGTGCAGAACAACCTGGAAAAGCCTGATGAGGAACATGATGTCTTGTCATGCACAAGGAATTTTGTGTTGTTTTAGCAACCAGAACAGAATTAAAAGAGCAATGTCTGACTAAAAATAGTATCTTTAGAAGACTAACACATTTTTCTTTTTGGTGTTACTGTTAACACCTGAAGTTATTACAAGTAAACATTTTCACTTTTCATTGAAGACTTTCTTGATGGCTCTATTTGCATCAGGCGAGGGAAAAAAAAAAAGTCTCAACTTTCTCTTTTTGGCTTTACCTCACTGGCACAAATTCAAAGTCATCAAACTTTAAGTTCTTGCAGAAAGTCCAGAAACACAGTCAGAATTGCTTTAGTTCTTTTCTGACTAAACAAATGGAAGCATTCTTTATTAATCTTAAGATTTTGAAAGTGCTTGGAGTTTGGTGGGAGAGGTTGTTTGGGTTTTTTAGAAATTTATGATGTTTTGGCAGCATCCGTACAGTATTAAAGCATGTGGAATACTGAAAGAGTCTGTATTTCATTTTTCCTCTGTTGGCTAAACCAGTTTCACAGTTGTTGACTTTGACTCCCTATTCCCATTGTAAAAAATGACATCACACTGCAGTAAGCTATGCTTAGATATGTCAAATTTTGTTACATATCTGGAAAGAAAAATAGCAGACTCTTCAAGAAAACAGCCTCTTCTTGTGTAAGACCTGCTGTTGAGCTGAGCAAGATGGGTATAAATTTCCTGGAAAAAATGTAACAAGGACAAGTATCTCCGAGATGAGCCCAGAATGCCTTGTAGTGATGGCAAGGCATCTGTCTTTGCAGACACCGTGGTAATTCTCAGGGACTCTGCTAGTGGTCCAAAATGAAAACACAGTTTGTACGGTCTGGGGTCCTCACCAGTTTGGAGAAACAAACCATAAAGACATTTTTCTAATGATATCACCAATGACTGTATCACTGGACCTAGTGAAGGTCACCTGAGCTTTTCTGAGCAAAGATTTGACACGTTTCTCACGTTCAGTAACAACAGCTACTAAGAAAGCTTCCTTTGTAGCATGAAACCGAGTGCGGATGACACCACTTGCAAGGGATGGAGGAAATTTTGGGGTCAGCCCTGGGCCGTGATCAGGGAATGGTATATAGGTGTCCCATGAGAGATGGAGAAGGCAGGGAAAATCAGCTCAGAGGAGGCCTGGGCGCATCTCCCGCTTTCCACTCACGCCCGCGTGTGAACGCACGGGGGGCAGGGGCGGTGGTACCGGGGGGCAGGGGCGGTGGTACCGATCGCTCTGGCCACTGGGCACCGCTGACAGACAGGTCCCACGGAAAGGCACGGAGCGGGGCCAGCGAGAGTAACGGCCCCGGGCGCGGCGCAGCGGCGTTCACCGCGGGGCCGGCACGCCCTGCCGGTCCCAGCCCCTGCCCCGGCTGCGGGAGGCCGCAGGTGCCTGCGGGGTCAGCTGTGACAGCAAGTCCCCCAGTCCGCCACGTCCGATATGGCAGCAGAGCAACCGTAAAAGACTCTTAAGCCTCCTATTTTCGAAGAGGACCTGTTTAATCGTGAAGAAATAGCTTTGAAAACTGAAAATCCAATGGCAGCAGCAGGTAACTCGGAGTTTAAGGCAGCGTTGCAATAAAGCGCCTCTTCCCCTGCACCCGCGGCACTCCCGGCCCCGCTCCGAGGGCCGAGGCTGCCGAACCAGCAGCAGCCGAGGCAGGCTTCGCCCCCAGCCCCCACCGCGGCCGCGTCCCCCTCCTAGTGCCGGCCGGGGATGGTCCCGCACCACCGCGTGCAGGTGAGGGGAGCTCGGGTACGGACCTTCGGAAGTGAAGGGAGAAGTGCGGTCCCTCGCCCCCTCACTCGCCCAGGCTTCCTCTCCTTTCTGCCCCTCGTAACCGACGCCGCCCGCTCTGGGCCCGGTTTTCAGGTGCTCCGGCGGCCCGGGAGAACCAGCGTCCCCCGAGCGCCGCTCCCCCCCAGGCGGCGGCCGGCGGCAGCTCTGCCCGGCGACCGCCCGAGCCGCCCGCCCGCTCTGAGGCGCTGGCTCTCCCTCTGCAGGCCTCCGGCTGCATCGGCCGCTTCCGCCGCCCGAGCGCCCCGGGCTGGCTCCGCAGGGCCCTAAAATGGAGGCGCGGGGCCCGTGCTGACGCGGGGTGCCCGAGCTCCCGCCTCCGAACCGCTCTGACGGCATACGCGCGTAGCGACCGGGCCGCGTTCTAGAAGAGCCTCCGTGGCAGCTCCTACGTACATAGCTACGACAAACGGGAACAGCTGAACCCCATTCCTACGATGTTTCGTGGCCGTGGGGAGCACAGCAGCCAAGGGCCGTGCGTGTGAAGCGTCGTAGCCCTGACCGCGGACACCGATGACGCTGGGCTGCGCCGGGCCCAGCTGCAGGGGCAGTTCTTGCACCTTCGTTCTGGATGATCCTGCAAGAGGCTAAACAAACTTCCCAGCCTTTACAAGCACGCGAGTGGCTGCTTCTTAACACCGTCTGTGGCATCCCAGGGATCTGGTGATGCTCTGGTTGGTCATGGCGAAACCCGGCGCCCTGTCAACTGGGAAACACACCGTACCCGGCCTTTGACCAGACCCCGTGCGGGAGAGGACAGATCCTCTCAAGGGATGGGTTTTGTTACCACCTCCATGAACCTGATACAAGGACTCTGGGAGAGCTGCTGAAACAAGGAGCCGGCTAGGATGGGAGTCAACTGGTAACACTGAGATTAGGATGAAGCACTGTTTTCCCGGATAGGACAGGGAGGCAATGCTGCGAACAAGGAGTCATTCCAAGCAAACTCTTCTGTGCAAGAACCCCAAAACACAGCAAATTCAAATGCTTTTTGGGCCTCATGGCATAGCACAGCTCCTACCATAAGGGGCAAATAGCCTGTCAGCCCGCTCCTCCTCTCGCGACAGCGATGGCGACTCGTACAGCCCCGTGCATCGCCACAGCTTTGATCAACTCTCAACAGAGAGAGGAGGCTGGAGAGAAGCTGTCATAGGAGCTGGGAGGGTATAACACAGGCTGTAGTGCTACGCCATAGCCCATGCGTCTTTCTCAACACATCAAGCTGCAGCCTCCAGCACGCCAAGCCACAGTCTCCAGCAGCCGCCTGCCTGTTCTGCCACAGTTTGAGCCCCTTGCAGCATCTGCGCCTCAAGTGTTGTCCTTTCCCCTCACCAAAGCACGTGTATTAATTTCCCTGCTTGATGTTGGTAATGATTGCTGTGGTGTTTGCAGTGCTAGAAACTAAATGCCTTGCTCACAAGATTTCTGAGAAAAATGAATGCATATTTTTAAAGTGTGGTGCTCAAGAGGCTTTGTGCGGAGGTTTCTAGCTCTTTCTATAACCTAAAACCAACCAACCAAACAAAAAGGCAAAGAATTATTACACCTCCTCTGTCCAGCCTCCAGCACAGAGATAAAACCAACAGCTCAGCTTGCCTGACAAGCTGTGAAGAGTCAGATAATCCTGTCCAGTTTATTCTCCACTCAGGGGCAATTTGTTCCTTTTAAACCCCTTAACAGCATTTTGCCAAAGCTCCCATCAGGAAAATTGTGACGTGAGCTGTGCAAATATTTACTCAGCCATCCCCACGCTGCTTCCCAGAGACCTTGCTGTTCCCCCACGCCCCTGCCAGCACGAAGCACAGCCATGAGTTAATTTGGTGAGCAGTGTTATTGTTAACACTCATATTTGACCAAGCGTGTTTGTTTCCAAAGCATTCGTCTTAATAACAAGCTCCACGGAGCCCGCTCGCCCTCTCTAATCCGCCACCACCAAAATACCCCAAAATTGGGCTCCTCGCCTACGGACACGGCACAGGACATTGACACCTAAAAATACACGCAGGCCCCAGCGAGGATCGAACTCGCGCCCCCTGGTTTACAAGACCAGTGCTCTAACCACTGAGCTATGGAGCCACCGCTCAGAAGCTTCCGCGGCACTACCTAACGGCCCGGCACGAGCCTTCCCCGCCGCCCTCTGCCCCGCCCGCCCC
>VYZV01038916.1:0-29582 GCA_013401275.1 Pandion haliaetus | reverse complement strand
CTCGGGTGACCCCCCTGCTGCCCCCCCCCCCCCCCCCCCCCGGGCAGCGCTAAGCATTAACCTTAGGGACGATTTCGAGCTTGTTCTCTCAGCTGGTACCTGCAAGCCCCCTTCACAGAGGTTATGGGGCTCAGAGCTAGAAGGTGGAAGCTTCAGCTAATAGCTAAAAGGTGGAAGGTGGAAATGCTGTAGGACCCACTGAAGTACACTGCATCCAGTGCTGGTGCTGGTGCTGGGTATCATCACTCCTAATAGCAGACATTAAAGCAGATGCCTTGCAAAGAGCTTCGATCTCTTGTGGCTGGACTGAACCTTTTTTTTTTTTTTTAAGCTGCATGCAGATAAAATTATTTAAATTCCAGTCATCTGCCTTTCAGAAAGCAATATTCAGGGCCTTGTCTTGATTCTGTAGTAATATCTATTTCTATAGAATTCAGGCTTGGATCAGCGGGTGGGAAAGACATGCAGTAGGATAGCTCGTAAACCTGGCTTGGCTTAGAGAAGTCATACAAAGAATGTTATACAAAGGAAATAAACCCCAAAGTCCACAGCAGGACCAGGGTCTGCAGTACTCTGGGCACTAGATGTATAAATATGTGATTTCTGCCCAAGGAGTTTTCCTGTCTAAAGGATTTTATCACATTAACCCCCTGATAGGTTGTAATAAATGACAGCAGTAAAATTTGAAATTAAACTCTGAACAATTATTGCTGGCTCTTGGAAAACAAAGCTCTATGGGGCAGCTAGATAGTAGATACAGTCAACAAAGCAACAGGGGGCAGGTCCATTTTCTCCACTGAATGATATTCATTACATGGGTATGAATTCCAATTATTGTGAAAATATTCAGTGAAGATAAGTGTTTAAATGCACTAAGAGTTTCCTCCTAATTCTGTATTAACTCTGGAAATAACAAGAAAGTCTAAGTTGTACTTCTAGTCATCGTGACAAAGATATTCTTGCTAAAACTACAGATCTATCTATTAATCAGACATTATTTGCCATCTTGTTTCTTCCTAGGGACATGTCTCCTCTGAGACATTATACTTGATAATAAGCCAGGTTGCAGGCTTTCCAATCTTCAAAACTATGATGGCTGCCAGTGGCAGCGTTAATGCTTTTCTAGATGGCATTGAGGGATCTCAGTAGAAAATTTTAGAATAGATGTGTGCATGCATGTGTGTGTCCACGTGCACGTGTATAATGCAATGGAAGTTTAGGAGAACAACATTGTAAAAAACAAAAGGCATACAGATTATTCATTTTCAAGATAATACTGACATGATTAGTTGTTACACCCTGGAAAACAGGAAAAGTCCTATTACTTTGTAAAAGACGTTGCAATTTTCTCCTGTGTGCCCCTTTTCATGCTCAGCCTGGGTTACCACATGCCCATCTGTGAACTTGGGAAAGTTGCTGGAGGCTATTATGCAAGTGTAGCAATGCACAAGAAGTCCAGAACATATTTAAGCATTATTAAAAACAACACACGCTCTCCCCCCAAAAAACCCAAAACACCCAACAAAAAAACCCTTCCTGGAAACTTGTTATATGTTACTATATTTTTCTCTTAAACCTCTGTTGTGTTCTTCTGATACCGCACACCACTGCTACAGGATACCAACCAAGAAACATTTCAGGAAGGTTTTTAAACTCCCGATGGGGATGGACCTGTCACCCCTAGGGCAACAGCTGCCCCAGATTTGAGCTATAGGACAAAGGGACCCTCTTTAAACAAGAATAATTGTACTAGGTTTATTATTTAAAACCCTTCCAACTTTAAGAAAGACAGTGCTCAACAACTAACGGGCATTTCCACTGGTTAAATTAACCTGGGAAAAGCAGACAATTCTGCACTGAAAAAGGCGATAGAGCATGCAGCCGATACTTTCTTTGGGAGCTGAGACTCACAAAGACAGGATTGTACAAAACCTGTGTGAGAGCTGGCAGCACTGCTGAGGCGGTTGGCACTTATCTTCTCACTTCGACAAGGACTGACTACTGGAGTGAAAGATGTTCACCTTCTCTCACACACCAAAAGAAACGCATCAGCTGTGATACTTGAGGATAAGAAAACTGAAAGTGGCAGCACATGTCAATGGGAGGAGTGAAGTATTTTCTGCATTCGTCAAAAGGAGCATTATCAAAAAAAACCAAAATTATAATTAAAAATAGATTCTTACCTCTCTTATCATCATCTTAAGTGACTGAAAGTGAGGATTTGAAAGTTTGGCTTTTTCTCTCCTTACTATTCTAGGCTCACTTACAGCAATAAAACAAGATTGGCTGGTTTTTATTTGGTCCTGGAAGACATGCGCCAAAACCCCATAGTAGGAATACTGAATCTTGATCGAGCAGTTATTTAGTCCAGAAATGAGTGGCAAGGACAGAGGTGCCTGAATTCAAGATAAGAGAATGGACCCGGTTCTCAAAGTGGAGCTAATTGTGCTTTAAAATTTTCACGTGCTGGCACTTTGTTGCTATGTCCACATCACTTTAGGGAATGTACAGATCATCTCTAAAATCCCTTCTGATTACTATGGAAATAAGAATCAACAAATAAACCAATAAATCATTTGCATTCCTACCAGTACTCTTCTATTCCTCTACACTTCTCAATTTTATCTCTCCCCCCCATCTTTCAAACACATTTTCAGAGCCGAACCAATATCTACTTGGCAATATTCCTTTAAACACATATTCTTATTTCACCTCAATATTACTGAGTATCCCGTCTTTTATAACAGAGGGCAATCCTTTGCATATGAAGTCTAAAAATGCTTGCCTAACTTAAGCTACCAAAATCTATTATTGCAGTGATCACTCCCACTAAGTCTGTACATAGGTGTCTGAGCTGGGAAACCCTCCCTTTCTTCAGTGCATTAGTATTGACAAAGCTAGTCCTTCAAATACATTTTTAATAACCTTTTTATATGGTGCAATATCACTGAAGGTTCACTGCATTTATTTTTGTCAGTTCAGAAGAGTAGAATTTCATATGAAAGGATTGAAAAGATTTTTCTGTTAGTGCTCTTCATTTTAAGGGCCCCAAAACATTAATACTGTGAATGTTAATATTCTGGCCTGATAAGTAATCTGGTTCTGCACATATTGCAGTTAGGCTAATGGGAGAAACCAGAAAAGTTGCTTTGTAGATCGGGAGCACAGCTAAATTGCAGGGATCTCCTCTACAGTCAGTGATTTCTCTCTCTTTTTTGATTTTTTTTAATGTCACCATACCAGAACAGTGGCATAGGCTGCCTTTCATGTTACCTGAGACATCAAAGGGAGGTACTGAGGACCTGCCTCTTTAGTGTTTTCCACCTTTTTCAGGCACTGACACTCATGCCTAATGAGTACAACATACTGCAAAAATAGCATCCCTGTGCAGGAGTGGCATGCTAGCCTTTACTGTGTCGGAGGCTCCAGCTTACAGCTTTCAAGCTCTTAGAAGCTTTGAGCCTAAGTCTAGTCATATCTAGCCACATGGTAGACATGCTTATGCCTTGGACCACGGAGTGGTCCTGCTCCTGAGCTCACCAGATCATGGCAGGGATTAGGAGCCATGACACGAGGCTGTGGGTGGGGGCAGAAGTGACCGATAGCGTGTTCCTCCATTACATTGCCCCAGGTGCCTCTTTCCCACAGCAAAACCTCCTGTGCTGGGCAAGTGAGGTGCCAGAGCAGAAGGTTCCTGCTGGAGCTGTGATGCAAACGTCTGAACAATAAGTCTGCTGGCAACGAGGAGGAGACAAAGTCCAAAGGGATGAGTTTGCATGGTCAGCACATGAGGCTCCAAAGATCTACCCCAGACGGTTGCCTAAATTCCCACCAAAGTAAGGGAAGAACCAGCTCTTAAGTGGTAAGTTGGTTGGTCACATCTCTGCAGCTGCACACGCTTCAGGAGCCATCAGTGGGGCTGGCACTGACTAGGAATCTTCCTGGCAGTCTTAGCAGATGAGCCAAGGAATAAATTGATTTGCACTGCACATTTACGACATTGCTTACCGATATGGTCCCTTGGTCAGGGGTGAGGTCCTTGGAAGAGGACATGCCGCTGCTGTGAATCGACAAAGGATCTTGACATCATCCAGTGTCTTTCAAGAACCTGAAATTCACTTCCCAGCTGTCACTCACAATTAATCCATTTATTCATGCAGAGGGGTAAAATTTAGTTCTCTCATATTACACAGCTATAAAGATCACCTGTGCGTTCACTGTGCCAGTCTGTTTCCCAAGCAAAGAAGGAATTTCCCAAGGGTGGACCAAGACTGCTTCACACCAAGGGACTGCCATAGTCTCTTTGTTACCCATCACAATAAAAAAAAGTCCCTTTGCATTTCCCTCTCTTAAATTCTTTCTGTATTCACTTCCATTACTGGTTTATCTTTTCATTAGGACAGTAGGCCAGGAGAAAGGCTCTCTGGGCAGCTCCATTGTGTGTATGAAATAACACTGTAGCAAATGAAAACACCAAAGCAAGTTTCTTTTTTTAATAGGCAAGCTGTTAAGAAATGAGTTCCCTATGGGACAGAGGCGGGGTGGAGTGGAATTCATATAAGATTTTCCACACCATTTCGTAGCTATCCTGTTAAGAACAGGCATCAAGGTACAGCAAGGGTCAACAGGTAATTTTCTCTGACACAGAGTGCATGCTGCTCATGCCATTAAACCATGTCAAGGTAATGCAGTGAATATTACACTGACTTGCCAAACTGCATTAACTGTAATGCTTTCTTCCCAAGACTTTAAGGTGATGCCTCTTGGAATAATAGCTGCATGAGGCTGCTGGGAAATCTGACTGAGTATTAGCATCTTTGCAAAGGCTCAAATCCTTCAGCCTTCTTGAAGCAGGAAAAAAATTTCCCTGTGAACAAGCACTCTAATATTCATATAAAATACCATATTAGACATTCAAAAGCGACAAGAATGGGTTATTAAATGAAATAGAGCACCTCACCAACAACAGAGCAGGACTGGTTTTCCTTAAAAAGGAAAGAAACAATCAAAACCTTGAATATTATTTCAGACAATCCTGGCTGTAAAATCAATGCAGGGACCTGTCTTATCTATAATTTTTTATTTTGCATAGTGCAATATTATAAGTAGTAGAAGCAACTCACTCTGCCATTCCTACAGAAACATCATTGGGCATTATTGGAAGACCAGGAAAGTATGACAATCTCTTTGAGAGCACTGAGACCAAAGGCCCATTTCAGTTTATATGGAATTTCAATGCAGCCAGTATATTTCATTGCAAGCCATACCTTATCTCCAAATTCCTGAGTTATTTCCACTGTTTGGCAAGGGCGGAGGGGGGATTATCACATCTTCTATTCCTTCGTTTTATTTCAGCTGAATCCCCAGAAAGCAGTACTTCACTCTACCTACATTTTATGTTGACATCCCCCTATGAAAAATGACAGGTGTAATGGGTAGATTTTCCTTGCTTATGCAAGACTTCTTTTTATAGTGTAATAAAAATTGTTCTTGTTTCCTATCCACACTGCTTTTAGGTGGCTAATTTAGAGTCCTGGGGCTATCCTAGTTGGAACCTAGGAGCTCTATGTCCCAGTAACAGGCTCTGTACAAATAGCACCATATTGTCCCACTAAAACATCTCAATTTTGGTTGGGAAAAGAATTCAAGTGTTCACTTGGGCCATTTGTTGAAACTTCATGCAGTCTTCTGCTCCTGCTTGCTTACTGTCAACAGCAATATCTAAATTAAAACTCCACCAACTCACTTCAAACAGGCTGAGAGAGTGATGACTTCATCATCACCAAGTCGAGCTGCATCTGAACCGCGACCTGACAGTCAATATTTCCGCACCCTGTGACCAGGAACCCCAGTCCTATATTCACGAGCCACTGAGAGATTTAGAGGCCAGGGCTAAGCAGTGCCATCACAGCCCAACCTCAGTTGTCTGGAGTTAATGCCAATGTGAAATCTGCAGAAGGAAACAGGTAGCATTTTTCTCTCTGTTCTTAGAAATGAGACACGTGGTCCCAGTGCTTTCTTAATTACAATGAAGAGTTTGTAAACTTCAGTAATTTTCCAGCTAGAATTTTGTCTAACAGCAATCACAGTTTCAGCTATCTAGTTAGGATAGTAAAAAAGAAAGGCTCTAAGCCAGATACTGATATGGAAAGATCTGGCTTTTTAATGAAAAAAAAAAGGAGTTTGCAAATAAGTAGCCCAGCTTCTAAAGTGGATATATTTAATTTTTGAAATATGGGTGGAGAGTTGCTTTTAAAATTGGCACCTGCACATGCCAGTATAATTTTCTTATTGTTCACATACTTTTTAAAAACATGTTTTCATTATACCTTTCGCCTGGTTTATATCACAGTAGTACTACTGAGCCTTGAAATGTAACTCTTTGGGGACACTTAGCAACGATATGCTGGTGCTTTTCATATATTATGTTATTATTATTTATTTACAAAAATGGCAAAAAGAACTGCATTAATATCATGATGACTCCATTCTTCTGGAAGAAAAGAATACCTGACAAAAGTCATCATCACAGCTCCTGGCAGTATCTTCAATGTAAGTTATTAAGGACTATTCTGTCAAAAAGCCAAGTTCCTTGTTTTGAAAAAAGCCCAAAGAATTCATTTAAAATTACAGAATAAAGTGGCTTGGAGGAGCTATTAAGCACTGTACAGCAAATAAAATCAGTCTGTTTTTAATATAGTAAATACCATTGGCTGAAAGTCATATTTTAGAATGCATTTATTATAAGAAACTACTTAGATAATGAAAGTAAAGAAAATCTAATTTAATTTTCATCATTTATGCAGTTTATTTACTTTTTTCATTTAATTCTTCTTGGATAATGAAAACAGACCACTCTTTTCCCTTGGCAATATCATTTTTCTGGTTGTCAGGCACTAGCCAAGGCTGCAGTGACTGGGTTTCAGACACCTCAGGGGAAATGGTTAAATCCTATTTTCAGTGAAGGGGTGAACAGGGGAATTCTTGAAAACACGTATATGTAATTTGGTCAGATCAGAGCCTGCCCATAACCGCATTGGTGACAGCCAGCCAAGGAGCACATACCAGAGGTTTAGGTCACACATTCCAACCCTCAAAAACCAGAGCAAGACCCACCAGAAAGCGTACCCGTAAGCTATTCCCTTCTCACGCTCACAGCCAGGAACCAGCGCTTGGGTTTCGTTTGGTTCCAGGAGCACCTGGGTTTTGCTCAGGTTCCAGACTTATGCTGGACACAGGGAGATGAACTGCCACATTGGGTCCCAACAAGGCAAGCTCAATTGGTTCATCTTGGTGACTGGTTCTACCTTGTTATAACACAATGAGCAGAACTTGGCACAAGTGAAGTCACATCTGAAGAATGAGAAAGTGATTCACAGCTGTAAAAAGTTTTTCAAAGGTGTTTTAACACCTAACTCCAAACAGCAGGCCATTGTCAGAAGTTAGAAGTCTACTTACCTGTTGTCCTTCTTTCAGCTGGGATAGAGTTGTCTTCCTAGTAGCTGGTACAGTGCTATGTATTTGAGTTAGGTATGAGAAGAATGTTGATAACACACTGATGTTTTCAGTTGCTGCTAAGTAATGTTTAGTCTAAAGTCAAGGATTTTTCAGCTTCTGATGCCCAGCCAGCAAGAAGGCTGGAGGGGCACAAGAAGCTGGGAGGGAACACAGCCAGGGCAGCTGACCCAAACTGGCCAATGAGGTATTCCATACCATGTGACATATATAAACTGGGGGGAGTGGAGGGGCGGGGGGATCACGGCTCGGGGACTAATGGGGTGTTTGTCAGCAGGTGGTGAGCAATTGCATTGTGCATCACTTGTATATTCCAATCCTTTTATTACTGTTGTCATTATCATTATTAGTTTCTTCTTTTCTGTTCTATTAAACTGTTCTTATCTCAACCCACGAGTTTTCCGTCTTTTCCCGATTTTCTCACCCATCCCACTGGGGGCTGGGAAGTGAGTGAACAGCTGCATGGTGCTTAGTTGCTGGCTGGGGTTAAACCACAACACCTGTTGCAATCTGGGCAGTAGTTCTTGGAGGACAGTTAAGCATATGCCTCTTGTTTTTGCAGTTTCTGTTAACTGGATTGAAGTCCAGATCCAAAGATGCCTGTCCTTCGGTGAAACAGAGCTACAGACTTTATCTCACTCATGGGCTGAACCTGGATTTGGCATCCCTGAATTTCAGGAAGGTCTGGATTTGAATTGTCTGTTTTCAGTACAGTCTCATTTTTTTACTGTAAATCCCTGATATCTTCCAGTGGGATAAAAATCCAACTCAGTATAACCCATTTTTAGGTCCTCCAATTGTTGAGTACAGTGACATGAGAGATTACACCTAGGATGATCTTCAAGTTTACAATCCTTTCTCTTAAAGCTGTTAAGAGTGTAACAGGGAGATTTTATTATGGTTTAATATTAAACATCCTCACTCAGCTAAGGCTGTTATAAGAACCTGATTTCTTGCAAATTCTTATACACTAGGGGGTGCAAACATCCTTTTAATGAGTCCAGAAATAAATGGTTTTAACAGCACCAACAAGGGAGGTCCCTGGTCCTGTACTAAATCTTGCATGGAAAATACCTAATTTTTTGTCACGTTTGGCTCATACAAATGAATAAATAAGAGTACTACTTTCAGTAACAGCTTTTTGATGTTTTCTGGGTTTATATATGGAGCAGAGAAGATGCCAACATAGGAGTTACATAAGAAGAGAAGTCAGACTGAGCCTACTTTGTGTGCCATTGCCTGCAGATTTCTCATGTCCTGTGGTGACTCAGACATTGCTGTAAGCTTTGCAGAGGGATGTTCTCAACTTTTTACCCCCACATTTTCATATCATTGTGTAACGAGCTAGTCTTCTGACTCAGGCACTAGCTGAAGTCCTTATTTCAAAACACTTATTCTTCTGTTGTTACATTAAGACCTGGCTCTTGTAACTCACAGTGTGAGGCACAGTGGGCTAAGGAAGACAATGTTGTTTCACCTACATGGGCTCCATCTGACAAAGTGTTGATTTTCTCAGCTTGTGCCAACAAAGCATTTAAGCACTTACTTAACAGGGAATGGTAGTGGTCTGCTGAATGTGATGGGATTGCTCACATGCATAAGCGTTAATCATGTTTACGCACCCGTAAAAGCAATGGAGTAGTGTTGAGTACAGGCAGAGAATTCCAGCTCCAGCAGCAGTAAGCCTTCAGTCCTTCTGCTTATGCATTGTTACTTACTCATGCGTCTTTACTTACTCACAGATAAGGAACAGAGCATCTGAAGAGATATCATCCTCTCATGATAATGCATTCTCCTTTTAGGTCACAGAAATCATTCTGCAGCTAAAAAGAAATGCTTATGAATGCAGGATCCTCTTGTGCAACATTTCTTCCTTTGCATTTATTCATTTGCCCATTCCTTATCTCGGTAGGGCATGATCAGAGCCAGAAAGTCCCTTCTCCTAAATCATGTACACAAATGACTAAAATCTGAACTCATAAATTAAGGCTGGAAAAAAATCCCATGGTTTAATGCACTTAGGCTTTTACATCTGTCTTGCCTAGATTCCGTTTTTCCAAATGTATAGGGGTTTTGCAGATGTCTTTGCATCTCAGGCACAAATGCCATCTTGTGATTTATGGAACCCTACCTAAATACCTCAAACTCTCTGCAACTTGGTACCATTCCTACCATCAGCTTTTATTTTTGCAGTGTTTCATATTACCTTCTTTTTCCTGCGTTACCTTCTATGCCACTTCATCACTACATCAAAGCAAAACAAGTGGATTAAAGTAGTTTAATGCATTATGGTTAAGTATTTCTTTCTTAGGAAAAGCAGACCATTCAGAACACCATTAAGACAGAATCCCAGTTGAATCTGGTGCAGCCATAAACTATCTTAAATGAATGTTAATAGAGAAGGACAATAATTGTTGACTTCAGAATGCAAACAAGAACTTCAGACACCGATTCCTATCAGCCCATTAGAGCTGGCTGAATTCTGCACACTGTTTTAACAGTTGCTTAGCAATGGCAAATAAGCTGTTCTGTCTCTTATCACTAGAGGTATAGTTAGAACAATACCTATTATTGAACCGAATAGGTATGAAATTAGTTTATATTGTTCCTCTTTTTGAGATGGCACTTTGCAGCAAAGTGAGTTGTTTGGGCTGCAGGCAGAAGCAGTGATTTTTTTTTCCTGAAGCTATCTATGGAGATAAAATGAAACTGAGGCTTTGCTGTGGCTGTTTATCTGAAAGCATCATCAAAAAAACTTTGCTTGTGTGTGTTTGTGTGTGCAGGAAGAAAGAGGTTCTCCTTCAAATGCCTTCTTTGAGTGAATTTCCAGGGTTGTGACAACTCTAATGACTACAGCCTATTCAAAAAACAAATACAGCAATACCACACTGTGACGCCACCTCCTCCCTCCTTCCCCCACGGGCACCTCTGATGAAGTACCTCAGCTCTGACCTGGGGAAACATACTGGAGATTAAGTCACCAAAGCCAAGATCCAGAAGGACACTTAGGCATTTGTCAGTTACTGTTGCAACTCCTATCTTTTAAGTGTGTACCTTTCAAAATGGAGTCCACACAGCTTCAGAATTCAACATCTGCACCTAGCATGCAGGGTGCGCAGTCGCCACAATAGGGAATGCTTAGCAGAGTAGTGTGGTTTAATTCCTGGCTCTGCAAGGTCTTAATTATGTCATTCTAGTTAGGATTTATACCCACAGCTCCTGCCTCCCACAGGAATACTGCAATAACATGGCTGTAGGATACTTTGAGGCAGATGCTTTACAAGACAAACTGAGCTTAGATAAGGGCTGTACACCCAAGCAAAAATTACAGATTTTTTAGGCCAGCTTGTCATCCTCCAAGTCTGGTGCAATAAAGTATGAATTATTTTAAGTACAGTTGAGTAATTTCAACAGAAAAATTGAAGAATGCTTCTATTTTGCAATAGACTAGTTTTGTAGCTGGTACTTTGGGGCAGCAAGAGGTCTGGGTTTGAATGTCTCAGGCTGAGGAAATAATTTCACTTACATCTTTGTGGGTTCTCTAGCTGAGAGAATCACTAAGCTACTGCAGAGATAACATACCACTGCTTGCTATTTCTCCAGGAAGCAAAGGGACTCTCAGGTTATCGGAGGCAGACACACACAGGAAGACAGGGCATGTACCAGCTGAATTTGAGCAGCAGCTGAATATGGGGTTTGAATCATGGAATCACATAATGGTTGAAGTCTGAAGGGACCTCTTGAGAACATCTAGTCCAACCCCTCTGCTCAAGCAGGGTCACCTGGAGCTGGTTGCCCAGGGCTGTGTCTGCTTGGGTTTTGAATATTTCCATTGATGGAGACTCATAACCTTTCCGGGCAAGCTGTGCCGGTGTTTGACCATCCTCACAGTAAAAAAAAAAAAGTCTTCTTGTGTTCCGTTTGAATTTCATGTGGTTTAACTTGTGCCCATTGTCTCTTGTCCTATCACTGGGCACTACCGAGAAGAATCTGGCTCCCTCGTCTTCATTCCTTCCCATTAGGTATTTATACATGTTGATAAGATCCCCTCTGAGCCTTCTCCAGGCTTAACAGTCCCAGCTGCCCCAGCCTCTCCTCATATGAAAGGTGCTCCAATCCCTTAGTCATCTTCACAGCCTTTGGATGGACTAACTCCGGTAAGTCCATGTCTGTCTTGTATGGGGGAGCCCAG
Organism: Pandion haliaetus; assembly: GCA_013401275.1. Classification (NCBI taxonomy): domain Eukaryota; kingdom Metazoa; phylum Chordata; class Aves; order Accipitriformes; family Pandionidae; genus Pandion; species Pandion haliaetus. The sequence goes on along the minus strand of VYZV01038916.1, from coordinate 17,875 downwards.
AACTGGACACAATTCTGACACAGAACTGAACCCATCATGCAGGCAGCTCTAGTTCCTCCCTGGATCTGAGCCTTTGTCTTCACACTCATTTACTTTTTCAGTCCTTAGCCCTTTGGTACAGCTTCCAGCAAGTGTGCAAAGTGTAGCAGTTATGTTTTATGGTTTGCCCACCTTTCCATCAGGAGTAGGCTTAAAGCTATCAGATTCTTTATGCCAACAAGCACCCACAATCTGAGTATGATTTTGGGATTCCTGCAATGCAAATTGCTCTCATTTTCTGTGAAAGGAGCTTCATTACCAACCTCACTGCCTTCCAAAAGGTACCAAATGCTCCCTATTTCATTAATAATCCATGTAACTTCCCAGTTTACTTCATGGAAAAAAACATACTCATTTTTTCTTGAGCTACTGGGTTCTTATAATGCCTACAGTATTAATCAGTCATTTACACTGATTCAAATTAGCCCAGTTAATATTTTTACTAATAATATGATTGCAATAACCAGACACAGCAAGAGCAGTTTAACCTGAGCTTAAAGCTGGAGTCACAGATGAAAGGCTTGATCACTCATTCTTACCTGAATTCCTGTCCTGCAGCTAAATAACTACTTTCAGAGAACTAAATGAAAAAATTAAATTCTCAAGTAGAAATATAAAATGGAGTGGAACTACAAAATTTCCCCTTAAAGGTGTAAAGGACTCCTCATGGGAGAACCACAGCCAGGAAGATGGGCAGGCTGAAAAATGGCCTTGGCTGGCCAGTCACCAAGCAGTCAGTTACTGGAGGGAGCAGCCCAGGGGCCAGGCAACAGCGGAGCCATCTCCCCACTTCTCTGGGTGTTGAGGGGGACCTGGAAGCAGGACTGCCTGTTAGGGTTATGGGGGGGGGGGGGGAGTCCCAGGAACCTGGACACAGGTGGAGTTGCCATGGTTGTGAAAACTAGGCTGGCCAGAAGTGAGCTATGGCCTTGGCGGTGGGTGAGAAAGGACAGAGCGCCTGCTAGTCAGACCTTCTTGAAACAAGAACACCATAAGCATTTCCACCCCAGCTTGATGCACAAAACCTCAGCTGACCCATACACAGTTTCAGTGGTATTAACAAGCTTTCCAAACTTCTACAGCACAGGTTTGCACAACCTGCAGTTGGAAAAATAATGAGAACTGAAATGATCAGGAGAACAGTCAACAAAGTATTTCAAAATAAATGCTATAGCAAAGTAGATAAACAAGATTGTCCTGATCACGTTTAAATCATTAACAACCTTTTTCCTTTTTTTGTTTGTTTTTGTTTTAAAAGAATGCCACTACAGAAATCCCAGTGTAGCACAGAATTTGTCATGGTGCGTTGCAGAAGCCAGGTGGGGCTAGTCCAGATTTGATGCTGGTTATAAGTATAATTAGAAAAAAGGCCGGTGCCAGCAGTCTGATATTAATGAGAAACTCTATAAGAACAAATTTCTGGAACAAGATAAAAACACACATCAGGTTTGGGTTTTTTTTCAGGTGTGCACAAGGTTGTAAGTTTTAGTGCACTGGTTCTAACACCATGATTGCAGCATACAGAGACACTTGGGCAGACACAGTCCTTGCCACATAGTACTTACAGGCTACACTTTGAAAATACTGAAATGGTGTGTGAACCATATAGCAAACTCTTATTTGCAATTGCCTCAAAACAGCTCTCAGAAGGGCCGGGCAGAGTTAGTACCTCCAGCTGGTGTGAAAGGGCTGCAGAGAGATCCCAGTTTTCTCTTATGGGGAAGCCTGTGTGTCTTATAAAATGAGGTGTGGGCTTCCCAGCGGTGAAGAGTGATGGGGTAGATGATATTTGTGATGGATTAAATAAAGATACAATATTTCAGGGTCTGAGCGGTTTGAGCATGACCGTAATTAAACATTGGGGGTTTGACCCCTCACATAATCCTGTGCCCTGAGTAACGCCAAGGAAATCACCTAAGGCTACAAATGTATCTGCCCCTAAATGCCAACAGATGCTCCAACTCCACCTCTTGCCTTCTGTTGTGAAAACTCTTCACCAAAACTGTAATCTCACTAATACTCACTCTTAGGGCTTGCAAACTAGATTATGGCTTTAAAATACCAGGCTTCCTGGTATCTCAAATCGTACACCATCTCTGTTGTCTCACATCCCTGTAGAGATTAACAACATTTCCAAGGTTTCAAATATAGATATTTCTTTCCAGAGCTGTCTGCTTTGCCTAGCATGAGCAATGATGTTTTCATTTAAATAGCTCTACCCACATCACTCTGTTTTTAAAGCTATTACAATTGTTGTCATACCACAACCATCTAATGGCTGGATCTAGAGTTCTGGGCCTAATAGCTGTCATCTACTGCAACCCAACTGAAAATTTTGACAAGGTCCCCTCACTTACAGCAGCCAGGTCCTTGGCATGCAGAAATTGTGTGTCTTGAATCCAGTGTAGGACCCTATTTATATTCAAGTGTATTCAATATAGGAAATAGAATTTAAAACCAAAACAAAACAACAGCATGGAGTCCTGCCCATGCTGAAGTCAGTAACAATTTTGCACTCCGTTTTCCTGGACTGGGGTTTCACACTGAGGATTTTGCTGCCTACTTTCACCTCTAAAATTGTCTGATAAAGTTTCACATTTTATAATAGATTTTTATTAATTTTTCAAATATTATCTTCTGTTTCATGAGCCCTTAAACAAAAATTTCTGAAGGAGGGGGAGGGTTTGCATCATCCACCAACGCAGAGTGAATAGGAATCGCATGCAACTTTCAATAGAGAATCAACTCCAAAGCTTTGCAATATTTTTGCCATAGAGTAGCTCTAGCTCTGCTTTCCCATCTCCTGCATTATGCTACTGCTGGCTGCTGGAATTTGATGTTAAAAAAAAAAGACAGGAAAAAAGATGTCTGTACGCAAACTACTGTCAATTCCACAAACAGATCTTTTTCTCCTTTAATGTGTTATGTATAGTTCTCAGGTGTTAATTAAAACAGCAGCATGAGCTTCCAGTAAGTTTTGCAGGGATTTAAAAGAATTTTTTTTTTAAAGATAAGGGTGTCTCTTTGAATCAGTCCTGCTATTACAATGCACTGTTAGCAGGAGTTTTTTTCCTTACCTCATTACAAGAGAAATATTACACACAACATACTTTGCAGTTTGAGTTCCTATTGGAAGGCAAAAATGAATACCAAAATTTCCTAACAACTAAGCACCACACATACCATGATTACAAGCTATATTACTGTTTCCCATACGCTGGCATCTAAGCTTGGCCTTATCTAACTTCCCCATCAATCACTGCACACTACTCTTTGGTATCATGTCATCATATTTCCATAATCATTAATCATGTTACCCAATAAATCCTTGAGCAATTATTTAAGCTGCTCTCTTAACAGCTGTCCACTTCGCATATTGGCACCTTAGCTGCTCATTTACCAGCGTGCCTTTGATCTGGGAAATGTTCAATCAGATCAATAACATGTAAGGAAAATGCAAATGGTTTGAAACAAGAAATTCTTTCATGTGGAATGTTCACATTTGGAACAAGCCTTTCAACTCTGCAGCCAAAGCTTTTCTTTATAGTGATAAAGTTCTTTATAACAATCTAACAAATTACAGCTAGGTAATGGCAAAGCATATTACATTTAGCAGCAAAGTGGTGGGTGTGAGGAGGAGCTGGGAGTTCCCAGTCACACATGCACTGGCAAGCCCTCTCCTTTCTGATGGCCCAGGAGATGAGATGCCCGTCTTTTCCCTGTGGGAGTCAGATGTAGTGAGAGACAAAGGCCATTTGCACATTCAGGTCTGTGGGAAACTGCCTGGTTTATCCCTGTGCCTCCCTAGTGGCCTCAGACATGCCTTCCCCATCCCTTTGCAGGTCCTGGTCCACCCTGCAGACTTTCGCATCAAGCTCTCCCACTCTCTTTCCTACCCTTTCCTGCTCTCCTGTGCATTGCTGTCACAGGACCACTGACTTTGGGGGATCATTTCTGTTGGTCTGGTTTTGATGATAGGTTTTCTCATGTGTGAGAGGACCTCTTTGGCCTCAGGCAGATGTACAGCTCCCGTCTGCCTGTCAAGAAGATGCATGAGGAATAGGCAAGATTACTAAATACAGTTTACTATCTGCAATGACTAAATGCTAAACGCAGATATAAATTGTAGTGCACTTGGAAAGCTGATTAATTAAAAAACCCTAACGCCACATTCAAATGGTCAAGTTTTGAATGTTACTTTATCAGCATCATCTTACTCTTCTAGACTGAGGGCAGATTATCATCAAGTATTTTTCAGCCTCCTCTAGTGAAGCTTTCTTAAGCATTTCAGTATTTTGAAACAATTCTTTTTCTGCAGCCCTGTTTTCTAATGGTACCAACTCTTTTAGTCACAATTTACCATGGTGCTGTATAAATTTCCCCCCTAAAGAAGACAAAAAGGGAGGAAGAAAAAGTAATATACATCTTTATAAATTATTATATTCCATGCTTTGTTTGTTGAAGTGAAGGCTGCGTGATAAATGATGCCGCATGGCTGTGCAGTTCATCATTTTACCGCAAACCTGCACAGCTAACATTTGTATTGCAATACCACCCCTGGGCCTCCAGTGGGGCAGCCCCCCTGTGCTAAATGATGTACACATATAATGAGTGACAGACCATTCCTCAAAGACCTTACAAGCTAGGGACAAGAGATTCCTACTAATCAAAGATGTCTCCTTTCTCCAAACCGACGAACAGCACATTTTGTTTCCATGCCACTTGTAGCCACAGATAGGCTGGGAGGGCGAGAGGGGGACAATTTTTATGATGCTGTAGGTAGGGACTGAATAAAGAAGTCTGCCTTCATGGGAGGCAGAAAGGATGCAGTGGAGAGCACTGGAAAAACCTGGAAATATCCAAAAGCAATCTTCCTGTGGCATATGTGGAGCACAGCCTTCCATGGTGCAGCAGTATGGTTTTACTGGCCTTCATTCAAGATAACTGATTTGCCTCTTGTCTGTCTACCACTTACCAATAATTTAGTCCCCTAGTTTCTGCTGATAAATACATGATATATGTAGAGAGCTACAGGATTGAATACACAACATATGAACAGGTGTTTGAGTACAACTCATTCTTTTAATATGAATAGTTACTAGGATATGATAATTTATGCAAGAGTTATGAAAACATATATCTACATAGCATCTGCATTGACTAACATAAGGATAAAATACTTGATCTCAACTTCATTTTATTTGAAAAGTTTGGCCAAATCTGATGCAATTTGGTACTTTCCTCTTGACAAGGTATATCATAACCTACTCTGGAAAGAATGGAAGAATTTGGAAGATTGTCAAAAGGTTCTTGCTACATGTAATTTATACATGCAATTGAAATCCAGGCCACCTTCCATTCAAGGCAATGTGAACACTGTCATTGAGTTCAAAATGGGTAATATAACCTCCAAGCAGAATATTACAGAATGGTTAAGCAAGTGACAAATAGGTGAGCTGAAAATTAACTAGTATAATTGGACAGTCCTTTGGGGGATATACTTCAGATTTTCTGTTATTCACACCTTGAAGTACAGCTCTGTGCTGAGAAAATCATCCTTATTCCAAGGATTTTGCTCGTAAGACATGCACAAGAAATCTGTAGCATAAGAAGATGCACACATTAGAACAGCAGGTCATGTCATGAGCTGGCATAGTAAATGGCGTAATTCCTTTGGCTTTGGCAGCTCCCATGAAGGTTCCATGACTTCATGTAAGCTATGAGAATTTCTACCACTAAGATACTGTCCCTTGCATGTTTGTGAACAGTACTGGGTATGGCCAAGTTATGAGATCTGATAACAAATGATAACATGGAATTTTGGAGAAAGAAGCTGGCTGACCACAATCGGAGAGCCATTCAGGTGTTTAAACATGGGTGTCTAGTGCCACTTTAAAATCCTTTAGGATTTTACAAGATGATGGCCAATATGACTCATCTATATCCTTTTCAAAAAGATGCAAAGGAAGGACGGGTGATAACTCATCTGACTACAAGAGCACTCAGTAGCTGCTACTAGGGACCTGAAACCCACTGCTGACCTCCCATGCAGAAGAAAGAAAAATGTTTCCAAGTGCTAAGAAGCAGCAGCTCAGCAAAAGCGTGCAAACATGAGTGGTGGAAATTATATATAGGAGGAATATTTAGGTTGAAAGAACAAAGATTGGGAGTAGGAGGAAATAAGAGAGGTGGCCTGGGGGAGGAAGGAATAGCATGGAGCGGATGTTCCTTTTGTGGTATGCATAATACTACCACTACGAAATCTGCTTCAGAGACGGACGTAGCCTGGCATGGACAGGGAGCTGCTGCTGCTGCTAGCAGTGGCTAGCAAATAAAGTGTGGTAAAGAGCACAGTACAAGGAAATGAAGCAGAGGCAGAGAATGAGATATGGCTGGAGAATGAGAAATAAGAGGTTTAAGTCCATCTCATTTTGTACAGATTGCAGTGGGAGCATGGTGTTTTCTGATGATATGAGCCAGTACTCAACAGTCTTGCCTGATGGACACCAGCCCATGCTCCTGAGGAAAACAACCAGCCTGACCTTCCCCCTGTGTTTATTCCTGCGATTCATATTCACTTGTATCTGTTCTCTTCATTACTTTCCAGGCAGGTGACAGTAAAATGAAGGTGGCTGGCACTCTTTTAAATAGTTTTTAAACTGAGATCTCCTCCTTTAATTTTGTTGGTTTTAAGGAATGGGATTTACATATTGATTTAGACAGAGATGCTTCAATACCATACTACAGGACCTCAGTGATTCATACAAATGGCTTACAGACTCACTAAGAAGGAAGGCAACCAAACATGCTAATAACAGCAAGCATCAAGTGCCACAAAATATTACCTAGGACTTGTAGCTTAATTCCAACTGTATCATCACTAAGCTCTTTAAAGGCTACTGCAATATCCAAAATGCCATAAAAATCTTTTGGCTTTGGTTTGCTTAAAAATAGTGAATCCTTTGTACTACTGTGACAGGTGCCTATGAGCTAGAAAATTGTAAGTCAGTTTAGCACAGAGTGATCAGATACAATAATTAACAATTTTACCAGAGTATGTCAGAGACTGAGAAATGAGACTGAAATCCTGATCCTAGTGAAACCAATATTCTCAGGGACTTAAGAGGTCATCTCTTCACTCTTTAGGTTCTTTATCATCTGGATAAATAATTTGTATTATGATTGCATAAATCATATAACTTTATTGGTGTCTTGGCAAAAAGTACTTGTTTATATGAATAGCTGTTATAAGAGTATGTCAAGAGTAAATGTTCCAAAGAACATGCACAACTGTTCGGCAACAAAAAACCTATTATACTGTCCCGTTTTCTATTAAGCAACTGTAAAATATTTTACACCCTTTCTGTTTTTTGTTTGTTTGTTTTGCAATTCATTTGGTTTCCAAAACTTATCTGAAACCAACCCCATGACTTCAACAACATACAGACAGTTAGTTGCTGTGACTGGATCTTATTTAACCCAGTGAGAAGCTTTCAAAGAGCTGGTCCCTCCCAGTGATCCCAGTAGTATGGGCATCCCTGTTGATACTCTGCAGTTAGGGATGATATAGGCTAGTGTTTGTATTTCTGGCTCAGATTTTCCCCAATGGCTCATCCTCTTAAGTTCTTCTGAGGTGTAGCTCACCCAGATGCTCAGTTTCCACTTGTGGTTCACAGTTGCTACAGATGAAATGAGTTTATTCTTAAAAACTGGCTTGCACTAATGTCTCTTCTTCTCGTGTTGCTGGTTCTAAGCAATAAACAAAGGCTGCCACCCAAAGCCAGAGTAGAAGTAGTAGGGAAGTGAAAGGGTATGGCCATGAGAAACTAGCCAGAATGAATCCTTCTGGAAATGTCCTATTAACAGTAGCTCCCCGCTCATGGATGTATCTCATCCCACCAGGAAAAAAGTTAAAGTGGGCAGCAAAGCACTCTTAGGGCTCAAATGCAAGCAGACAGATGGGGCTGCAGTATAAATACAGGCAAACTGACAAGACATAAAACTGCTTTAGAAATAACTTCCAGCAGCAAAAGTCTACCAGCAGGGAAAGGTCATTTGCAAGGTTTGTTTAGAACAAGGCAAGACTAAACACTGTGTGCAGTCCTGTGGCTTTCTGAGACAGAAGAGGTTTTCCGCAGGCCACCGACTCCTGCTTCGGGAAGATATTTCAGAAGTCCTGTCTGAACACATGCAGTGAAGGATGTAGAAAGTAATACAGTAATACATTGAGTCAAAGGTGGAGCGTAACAAGGGAGTGTAATCATCTTCCTTGTCAATGATATATATAAATAAGTAAAGAAAAGGCATCTTGGAGATATCACACACGCAGAGAACTGCAAAAGCAAACTGGCTTCTTTAGCTTATCTCTACCAAGTAAGTGGATTGGGCTCTGCTTCTACTGCTTTGCTTCATATTCTGCTACCAATTCTCATGGAATTAGAAACCCTCTTCTTCAACAGCCGACTGCTTTGGAAAAGAGTTTCCCTTCCTCCCCACCACAGTTTCTGCATGCCCAGGGGCAAAACCTCCCCACATTAACCTGCTGTGCCATCCTACTGGTTGGAAAAAGATGACCTTGGGTGCCTGAACGCAAATGACTACCAGGCCTTTTCTCATACCAGTAATGGGAAGCTGTGCCTGTCACTGGAGTCGGCAGAAGAAAGCTTCTGTGGCCCTTCCGTGGCTATGCATCTGTATGTGTGAGAACAATATGCTCTCTGCCATAGAACTCCACCTCCAGCTGTGGGATGCCAGCTCTTGCAAGTACCGACAACTACTCAGAGGAGCTGCCCATGCATCAGGGCCCCTCTCGTGCAGCACACCAGGGAACAGAGGGCACGTGAGCACTTTGGCACATATAGGAGTTCAATGTGAGGGACAAAGCTGGCATTTGGGTTTGATATAGTAGCTACTACCTTACACTCATACCTCGTGCCATCCTTTTGTGTTGCAGAAGATGTACTTAAATCACAGATAAAGTGGGGTGTCTATCTGCTGGGTGCCAACACTCAAATAACACTCAGAGCAATCTGTGCTACGCAGTGTAAATAGCCATGGCCTTAATTTTTTAATCCCTCATCTGTAGTCTCCAGTACACAAGATATGTAATACAGATCATTATTTTTTCCATTCAGTGCTCAGCCAATTTCACCTCATTTTTGTTCCTGGAGATCTCTAGTGTGCATCTTATATGTTTAAAATAAATACACCATCTGTAATTGGATCCTAACCAGACAACACTAAACAATCACATTTTTCATTGATACTCAAGATTAATTTCTAATATGAGTGGAAGGCTCTTCTGTATGCTTCAGCTGATATTAATAGGAGACATAGGACTATTCAGGGTCTCATTCCTTAGACTCCACTTTCTGTGTGAATTGTAGACATATTATAAATATGTAACAAACCTTACCAAGAAAAATAACTTTAATTTACACCATAACCCAACTGGAGAAGCTATGCGTAATCCATGCCAAGAAAATGTTCAGAAAAAATAGCTATTCAATAATTTCCCATTTATCATTTGCTTAGTCACATTAAAAAAAATTGAAATCTGTAATATCTTTTCCCTTAGTTGAAGTGCTGAATTTTTCTGAAAGGCTGCATTTTTGTTCAGGATGGCAAAACTACTGCATTATTGGCCATTTGCTTTACAGTGGCCTCATGTTTCAGAATTTAAATTCAAATATGAAAAAAACCAACAATTACCTGGGCTGAGATGTAGAAGATTTGCAACCCATTCTCACTGACTATTTCTACTTCTCTCATTGACTGATGAAAATGGACCAACCAGCTTTATGCTCTGCTTATTTGCACCAATGCAAAGCTACACAAGTTGCATTCAGAAATTTTTAGAGCATGCTGTCAGTGGTAAAATATCCTTTAACCTGTTTTTCCCCTTTTCCTTCAGAGCCAGCTTCCTGCATTCATTTAAAAAACCAAAACAAAACAGGAATTATGTTTCTGGTCATTATCATGACATCTCATGAAATTAGTATTATCTATTATACAAGAATAAGAAGACATTACATACCATGCTATTTAATTAGCCATCTAATAGCTCTGTTGACCTGCTGTACTTCTTCTTTCCAGTCTGGTTTTTTATGTTTTGCACTTGCATGAATTTTTCTCTATTCTTGCTTTCTATTTCTTTTGTGTATGAACAGGCTTCGTTACACAGGAGCATGCCAACCTTCTCATTGGATAGTACCATCCTACCTTCGTGCAGTTCTACAGGAAAAGAGGTGGGACTGGGTAGCATCAAGAATACCTTGTGCTCAGGTACCCCCTAGTAACTCAGACTGTCCTGCTTACTAGACCCGCTCCTATGGAATAAAAGTATTTTCATTTCCCTACCTGGACACAGGCTTTGGTTAATCCTTCCTGTATGCATATCAAATCAGTTGAGAGAAAGAGGGCTAGGGAGACTGGGGAAATAAAAACTTGAGAAATAATCTGAGGAAAGCATCTGAGCTGGAGCAGTGCAGAGAGGTGGTGGTTGGCACAGGGACCGCTAGGACATACTCCATAGAGGGTACCCATCTTCAGCCAGAATCCAGCACACAGTCTTCAGTGCTAGAGAAACAGGCTGAGGCTCCCTTTTCCATGTGTGCTCACCTCAGTCAGAGGACCAAACTAACAATTTTTTGGCAATTTCTCCTTCAGCTTTGTACACTTGCACTCCTGGTGTTCTTCCTGCAGAAATCCACTCTGCACCTGACAAAAAGGGACCTAGTCGCGTACTACCTGCGGGCTGTGTGGTGTGGTACAGGGGAGGAAGCCTGTCCCTCTTGGTCATGTCTTAGACCCCTGTGAGGACCATATTCCAGCATGGAGGCCAGCAGAAGAATCTGCCATCTCTCATGACAGAAAGAGAGGAAACACTTTCCCAACACATTGGCCAGTCATGCCATCACCAAACAAATACAGACACATGGGACTGGGGAGAATATGTTACATTTTCTGTTTGGGTTTGGAAGCTTGCCAGCGTAACTATTTAATTCTGTCTCCCGATGCTTTTATCCCTCCCTTTTAAGTAAGTTTTATTAGAAGACAGACTAATTTCAAGTGACCTTTCCTCTTGTTTTGTTTGCTTGTTTCTAAGCGTTAGAACTTTTGGATGAAAGCAGATGGCCAAAAGGCAAAAACAGCGATAGATTAGCATGCCATTTACCCTCCAAACAACTTAAAAAATTCCCTTGTGCAAAGTTAAGAAGAAGAGGGAATGAGACAAGTAGAAAGACTTCAGGATTTTTCTTTTCCTTTTCCCACTGCATAGTCAGAGGAATAAAAGGATATTTATGAAAAGCCACCATGGACTGAGCCTGCAGTCTGATAAACAACAATAACCTTTTTCTTGACACTAATTCCTTTATTATATTTTTAGAAGAATTTAAAAGCCACTTATTTTTGAAAACTATGATTTCAGGGAAAAGTATAATTTTCACATTTCCTCTGATGTGTTGTATACCCTGCTGTGTTATGACATTTCAAGTTTCATCAAGTCACATTAATTTACATTCTCACATGTTTTCTCAGTGGAACCTGCTCTTTGGGTCAATTTTCATTCATTGCTTGATCACTTTAATGTATTTGTATTACTGAATACTTGGGCCGTATTAACTGATCTTTCCATACCCCATGCTTGCAATTCATTAGCAATCATTTCTCTTCTCTGCACGAAGAAAGGAAAAAAGAGAGAGAGAGAAAATGAGAGAAAGTCAGAGACTTGGAAAGAGTCTGAACAGCAATTTAGTACACAGCCTGGGATGCAGCCTGCTCTGTCACTCGGGATTTGGTTATATTAGGAAATTTTCTCTGGTGTGACCGACGTAGATAGGTGATCCAGTAGAAACCTGTGCAGTTGTGGTTTAACCCCAGTCAGCAACTAAGCACCACGCAGCCGCTCACTCACTCCCCCCCTACCCAGTGGGATGGGGGAGAAAATCGGAAAAAGATGGAAAACTCATGGGTTGAGATAAGAACGGTTTAATAGAACAGGAAAGAAGAAACTAATAATGGTAATGATAACACTAATAAAATGACAATAGTAATAATAAAAGGATTAGAATATACAAGTGATACACAATGCAACTGCTCACCACCCGCCAATTGACGCCCAGTTAGTCCCCTAGCAGCGACCCCCCCTGCCCCCATTCCCCCAGTTTATATACTAGACCTGACGTCACATGGTATGGAATGCCCCCTTGGCCACTTTGGGTCAGCTGCCCTGACTGTGTTCCCTCCCAGCTTCTTGCGCCCCTCCAGCCTTCTTGCTGGCTGGGCATCAAAGGCCGAAAAACCTTGACTTTAGACTGAACATTACTTAGCAACAACTGAAAACATCAGTGTGTTATCAACATTCTTCTCATACCTAACTCAAAAACATAGCACTGTACCATCTACTAGGAAGTCAATTAACTCTATCCCAGCTGAAACCAGGACAACAGTAAATGCAGTTAACTGGTTGTAAGCCATCCTTTATTTCAACCTTCTCAACTTTGGTAAGGGTGTTCAAAGCAGTGCAAGTAAGTCTGTGTTAGAGATTTGTGTTGGTGTTAGGTAAAACAGTCTGTTGGATCCCATCCATGCAGAAAGCTGACGAATTTTCCAGGCTCATGCAATGCTGATGTGAGGGAGAGCTGGGCACCATCCCATTTGTGGGCTTGCTCCTCACAGCACCATTTTGGTTGCCCATGCCTCAGCTTGAGCTGGAGAAGAGGACCAAATTCCCAATTTTAAGCCTGCTAAACTCAGTTTGTTCAGAGTGTCCAGCGCAGCAGACGTACAATATCGCCACTCTTAATCTCCTGACATAGATAAAGGTCAAATGATAAAACATTAAGCAAAGGAAACAGCCAATTTTGTCTACCCTTTGCCTATATTTATTAAATTAATGACTGAATGAACCATGGTGTTTCGCCCCCTCTTGCCACCCTCTGCTTGGAAGCAGCACATGAATACAAAATGAGCAATCAGGCACTCGGAAAGCTTTGCAAACTCTCAGTAAACTCCCATTCCCTCCTCAGTATAAGGATGCTTCATCTTCTCTGGTACTGCTCTGAAGCCCTTACTGCATGCCACGATGAAAATCAGGTAAAATGGGCTCTGACGCACTGTGTAGGCAGCTGCTAATCACCCAGTAGAGAAACCTGCAGCAAGGGTTTCAATGACTGTGCAAGATGTGAGCCTTTTTCAGCCATGGTGTAGCCGAACGTGGTGAGGGTTGGACACCTCAGGCTTTGGGTGGAAGGGAGCAACCTGCACTTAAAAAAATCATGTTGCCTGCAGCTCTCTGTCAGGGAGGAGTCACAAGTATGTCTGATATGATCATGCATCCTAATCAGTCCCATCTGCTGTTACCACACTCCTTTGACTTACCCTATATTGAGATCTTGCCTGTAACCCCATCTTTCTCACTTTGCAGACAAACCATGATATCTACAGGGAAGTGGAGCCTGCAGCAACATAGAAGGTTGCAGCTTGTATTCCCCCCACCTGTATCTGTGTGGATACACACCTACCCCTAGCAGTGAAGACATCACATAGAGTCCAACTGTTGACTAACCTCAAGCTATATAATTCCATCTACTGCCCTAAAAGCAGCTCCACCAGTGGAAGGAGGCAAGGAAGGCTGGGGGTGGGGAATTGTCCAAGACAAACATTCCTGGCATTTTGGTTGCACTGTCATTAAGCTGTTTGGAGCAATCAGGCCACACACTACTTTAGTGACAGCTGGATTTCAGTTCAAACCTCTTCTCCAAACTCTGACAACTCTGGGGGAGCTGCCATGAAGGTCAAACACCGGAAAACTCTAAGGCCAGAGGGGAGACTCCCAAACGTGACCACAGCCACAGAGAGCCCAGCCTGCCCATTGTGATATCCTCCTACCCCTGAATGAGTAGGAGGATGATGCTAAAGCTTCCTATAGAGGGTCGAATGGAGCAGCCTGATGTATCAAAGCTTTGGGAAGAGGGGGGCAAAGAAGGCTTATCCTGGCCTGTGTATCATTGATGGCAAGTGATGCGGTGCCACATGCTCACTAGGAGAGTGATCAGCGCAACCCAGGGAAAGCAGCACAGTTATGACAGCACGTCTGTTATCCACTGAACACTGGTGACAGAATGGAATGTAATCTGCATGTTTACGTTCAGAGATTAAAGACAACTGGCTCCAACAGGACGTGCTGTCCTGCAAAAGGAGAACAGAAGAAGATGCTTACGTAAAATGTCCTGGCAGCAGTGCACAGGAGGTACAAGCGGACTTATTTTCTCCTGCAGGCAGCACAGAAAGAGATTACTATTCGGGGGGGAGGGAGGCAGGAACAGGGAGAGAGAAATTAGGAGTCCAGATGTCTACTCTCTATATACAGTTTCCAAGGGCTTTGGAAATAAAATATAAAAAAACATACTGTGCCACAAAGTCAGGCATGTATGCAAGGAGTCCTCATTTATTCAGGACTGAGGTTGTGTTATGTGACTTTAAGCAAAACTAATCAGCTGGACTGAGTTTCTTCAGCCTTCTCCAGCACCTGTGAACCTGAGAGGCAGATTTTGCAGAGCTAAAAGTCACTCCCTCCCTTCCACTGGGATGCAGCTGTCTAAATGTCTTGGTCTCTTTTAAGAGATCTCAGAGTGTAGGATGGGAGAACTGTAAGGGAAGTGGGGGCTGGTGCAATCCCCTCATTCATGGCTTTGGCAGCTACAGTCTATATTAAATTAGTGGCCATGGAATAATTCAACCAATTCTGGAACCTAAGTGCAAAAAGGGGCAAGCTTAGGTTGGCCGCGATATAGTCAATCAGAATTTAAATAGTATTGTAAATAGTATTCAAGCTTAATTAGGGCTGAGAGAAGGAATGCCAAAATGCCAGAAGCTGCCTCACCTTACCCCTTGGAGGAATACAATTCCTGACACTAGCAGACTAGAAGAAAGAAATAGTTTAGAAGCCCGGATGCCTTCCAAACACCAGGTGCAGCACAATCAATACCTTACCTAGACCACAATTGACCTTTTAGCAACTTTTTGTGTCTTTTCTCATGGGAGGTACCAGTCATCTCTGCCACGATGAAAATAGAAAAGTTGCCATCTGCATGTGCCCAGAGGTTTATGAAATAAGAGAAGAGTATAAGAAACAAAAACAAGTGGGACTCCTTGCTATCGCCTCCCTGGTCCCTTCTTGAAGCCACTTTCTGTGTCCTTAAAGATGCTGTCCTACTGGTGGTAAACAGCGAGGTGGGAACCCATCACAGGAAAATGTGCCAGTTTCCTATTTCACTCACTGCCAGTTGACAGCAGGACAGAAAATCATCCCTAGCCAGTTAGCATAGGAAAGTTACTTTCTAACTGATGTGCACTGCACAGTATATGGAGACTGAGATCAATGGAGGACAATAGAAATCTAAATTGACAGTACACTAATAATTGTTGGCATTAACTAATCAGATGGGATTTTAAAGTTCACACTGTGAACATTGATATTTTCTGTGTGATGGGAAGTCAGTTTGAACTGATATTTTTTTCTATTAATAAGTGTTTGAAAGGCTGTTAGAAGAAATTATTGCTGTAGTAATCAGAGCTCTCTGTGTGAAATCACTTCATAGGCTTTGAGTTTCATAAAGCAGGAGATAGTCTGTATTGAAAATAGTATGAGCCTCTACCTGGCTGCAATAAAATGTAGAAATTATCTTTGCTTTAAATCCTCTTTTAATTCATTCACCAATATGCTGTTTTCATGATAATCTCTGGGAGACAGGCAGGGCGCAGGGCAAGGCCACTGAAGAAATTTTGGGAGTTATCTGGGGAGGGGTTTCTGCCACCCTCCACCGATGGACAATAACTCTGCCCTACTGCCTAGCCCCTCTGCAGACTTCACCAGGTAGTACCCTGCCAGGATGGAGCTGCCCTCGTAGGCTACCCCAGGTCTCCGCCAAGGGGAACAGGAACAAAAGATGCCAGCCCTGTGTGTTTCTGA
Organism: Pandion haliaetus; assembly: GCA_013401275.1. Lineage (NCBI taxonomy): Eukaryota > Metazoa > Chordata > Aves > Accipitriformes > Pandionidae > Pandion > Pandion haliaetus. The sequence goes on along the minus strand of VYZV01038916.1, from coordinate 1,860 downwards.
TAAAACTGCTAGCTGCCACTGGCTTATATGCCTGCAGCCCCGAGAGACCCTGCATCAAGACTGGAGTGGGTGCAGTTATGTTTGTTTAAGCAAACACTGTCGTGTTTCTCTTCTCACTAATGAAGGTCAAACCATATCCGATTTAATGGCATCTTTAGACTACAGTGCACATTGGGTTAGACATTTCCCCGTGTTTGCACAGGTGTTCAATGCATCAACTAGGCTGTACAGAAGAGCCTGGCTGGTTCTTACAAATATAAACATGTTGGTTTGTAAAGATGAGAATGTTCTTAGAATTGTAGAATCATAGAGTCATTTGGGTTGGAAAAGACCCTTAAAATCATTTAGTCCAACTGTTAACCTAACACTACCAGGTCTGTTTGTCTGTTTCTTGAGCATGCATTGGTTGTGTGATTAGTGCACATAATTTAGCATCAGGTGGCTACACACAATGGCTTCTAGCTCTCGCTTTGACTGGGGAAAAACGTTATTCCCATTTCCCAGGGGGGAACTGAGACTAATATTGTGACTTGTACTGATGTTCAACAATGCTGTGCTAGCTACTGCATGTGAAATCCAAATCAACCTTCCTTTTGCCAAAGAATTATATTTCTGACAGAATACACCTACAATATTATGCAAGAATGAGTCTGGAAATGAGCGTTTGACACTCAGTCCATATCAGAATAGATCTTTAGTCCAGAAAAAACCAACTGTTAGCACCTTCTGATACTCCTTCCCAGCAGCCTGCTACAAGGGTGAACAGATTCACCCCCACTTCAAATAAAATCCTTTTGTTTTCTCCTTGTGTTCCCCACTCTTGTTTCTGCCTTTACCTTATGATCAATACAGTCTAAGCTTAGGGAATATTATCAGAGCCTTGATTTCAACCTCTAACACTATAATCCATAGGGTTGCTGGGAGCATTAGAACATCCAGGATAAATTAATTCAGTGTAAGTAAAAGCTTTGAAGCTAGGAGCATCGCCAGGGTTTTGAAGCTTAAGCCCTGTTTAGATTACTTGATTAAAGTAGGTCCAAAGCTTCACCAATCAATATATTTTGCTTAGGAGCACTGTTGATACAGAAGCATATTTAATTGGATCTGCAGTACCCCGCCCAGAAGATGGTCCTTTAGAGCAAAATGAGATAATGTGCATGGGAGGGAGAGGGGCAAAATCATTGCCATGTTTTTGTGTGTGTCTGCGGAGATTACTTGCAGCAGTTGTACAGAATAGACTGTGTAAAGGAAAAGGGAGCAGGGAAATGACAACAAAATTATAGGCTTGGAAAAGAAGTAACTGAATCTTCTATTAGTTTAAAATTGTAAAAAATGACCAAATGTAAATAGACGTACCTACAGATGTGCATAATTAAAGGGACAGACCTGCTATTTGGCCAATTTAAGTTTTGCCGCCAGCTTCAGTGGAACCAGGACTGATGGTCTGGTTACCTGGATGGCAGCATCTCTGGCAAGATTATCAATCAGCATTGTACTCATGGGCCAATATTGACAAAAGGAATGTTGAAGTGAGTCCAGAGGAGGGCCACAAAGACGATTAGAGGGCTGGAGCACTTCCCCTCTGAAGACAGGTTTGAGAGAGTTGAGGTTGTTCAGCCTGGAGAAGAGAAGCCTCCAGGGAGACCTTATAGCAAGCAGCCTTCCAGTACCTAAATGGGCCCTACAAGAAAGCCAGAGAGGGACTTTGTGACCATGAAATGATAAAATTCTCAATTCTTGGTGAGGCAAGGACGGTGGTCAGTAAAACCACCACTATGGACTTCCGGAAGGCAGACTTTGGCCTTTTTAGGACACTGGTTGAGAGACTTCCTTGGGAGGCAGTCCTGAAGGGCAAAGGGG
>VYZV01038915.1:30731-40821 GCA_013401275.1 Pandion haliaetus | reverse complement strand
TGACAAGAATAGCTATATTCACTTAACACAAAATACAACAGCAGGCCTTTCCCTTAATGTAATGGTTCCTATGAGTGAACTGAAATAGTGTCTTACTGACAGCATCAGACTTCCAAAAGCAGCATGAGCGTGCTCAGTTATAAGCCTCCATTGACAAATCAAACCAAATACTATTTCTGATTCTTTTCCCTGTGTTTAAAATTATACAAATGAAGAATACCATAGGTCCAACTGGAAAACTTTGTTTTCTAATGGCTGGCTGTCTTCTGTCCTTTCCAGAGATTTTAATACTCTCAAGATCAAAACAAATGCTTATGATTTTTCCTTTGCTTTATCCTTTATTTTACAGGGATATAGCTGAAAATATTTTTGAGCCCTTATTTGGCATTTGCCCCTTTCAGTTCTGAAAGAGTGATCACTGGGATTCACCAGAGAGGGTTTGTTTCTTTCGGTGTTTTCTATAGCTGGGAAAATATTTATCTTCTTATTCATATAGCTGTAAAAAAGTGGACACTGACTACAAAAACTGCCATGAACCAACAGAAAGTTCCTATCTGAGGTTTTCTTAAACCATTTTAAAGCAGTAAGTATACATTTTCATAAAGGTATTCTTGGCTGTATAAATTACTTGACTTTTGGAAGAGTCAAATTGATCCTAAAGTCACCACCTTTTCTGAAGAAAATATAAAAAAACAGTTTTGAAAAATCACCATTTCCTGTCCTGGAAAAATAATTAGGAGAAAGTTTCTGCATTAACAAAAATAATTCAGGTTACAGCACCTTGGGGATCCTTTGCCCTCAAACGTATCTCATGATGGCCTTAGTAAAGTAATAGAAACAGAGGAAAATATTCCAGATCCCCTCCAGACTTCTGCTGAACTAGAAACTATTTGCACTGAACACTGTTTCTATTGTATTTTTGATTGCCCAATAAGTCAAAATTATCTTCATACTTTTTTTCCAATAAAGAATATAGCTTAGCATGTAAGTTGCCTTGAAGCTGAGGCATTTCTAAATGGCCTTTTTGGAGGCCTTGGAACATGGAGCCATCAAAACAAACGATAATCTTCCATCAGATGAAAGATTTTATCAAAAACTACCTCATATCTTGTCTACTTGTGTAGAGAGTATTTTTTTTTTAAACTAAACTATTCTTTCTGCCAGTAAAGTCTACATAATTGTAACAACATCACTTAGATCTGTTTGTCATTTAATGTTGCCTTTCATTTAAGCCTTGGGCTAAGAGCAAATGAAAAGCGTAGGGAAGAGGGAGTTCCCAAGTGGTGACAGGATGTTTAGAAGAGAAGAATAACTCCTCTCTGGCACTGTCATTTGTTGCTTTCACAGCTAATTTGGACTCAGATGATCCACAAATTGGTCAATGCAAATATTCAAAAAAGCTTTCTTCCAGCTGAACTCAAGCATATCATAAGATTCTGTTTCATAATTTTTGATTGAAGTTTAAACCATAAAAACTTTCTGAATTTTAGAATGATCTTTGCAGTATTTTCGTGAAGTGGTGAGATTTCTTTGAACTGCTGGCTGCCAGGTATATCTGCTAGAGTATTCTTGGGAAAAACACCAAAAAGAAGCAAAGCCATTAAAAATTATGAAAGGGGTCTTTTATTTGGTTGGTAATCTTTTTTTTAAATCTTTTTTTTTCAGGAATCTGTTTTTCACATGTGGAGGTGTTACATGATTTCATTATTGAGTAGTTGCTACATGCATGCCTTAATACCAAGGAAAAGAAAGAAATCTAGTGCTTGCCTTCTGCTGTCAGAGCCACTCACTGCTGGTGGCATGACTCGGTAAAACTTAACTCTGTAGTTTAACTCTGGTTATGTGTTAGAGATATTGGTTATCACAGCACCCTGCAGGATTAATTTGAGAAAAAACAAACGGAAAGGAATCTGGCACATGCTAGATTTTCTTGTGACTGTTGGGATGTACCTCCCATTTCGTTGGATTTGAGAGCTACTGGATAGTTCTCTTGTGCTATTTTCCCTTTGGTGGCATGCCTACAGCAGAGTGGTTTGTTTAAAATCCAATTATCCAGTTTTGATCTGTTTTGTGAGATTCGAGTTTTACTGCAGTCTGAAATCATCAAACTGCAAGCTTTGGGAACATGAAAGCCCTCTATTAAGATGACTAATATTCCAGATGAAGCTAATTAGTATGATAACCTATGCACGTAACAGAATTGTAAAATTAGTGAGATCAGCCTTGCAATACCATTAACTACATTATAACTCTTCACATGATTTTCTCCCCCCACTAACAAAAGGTCTTAGAAATGTGAGATTTCAATTTGCTTTATCATCTGGTGGAGCTCATCAGCACCACATGCTACAGTGAATATTGTGGTTTTCACAGCAGGGCCTTTTTTATCTCTGCAAATTTGTAAATTAAAATAATTTCACCTGGGGAAATCCTGCACCATAGAAATGTTGGTGACCTTGACGATACTTTCCCATTTCTTCTTTTTACTCTCATTTTTTTCCATAACAAAGCACAATGGCAAACAAATGATAGAAGGTGGCCTTGTGGTATGCATCACTTTTATTATGTTCATTTCTGTGCTGAGTGTGGCTCTAAGGTTATGTAGTCAGATTTACATGTTATCTTGATGTGGAAACCTACCTTGGGAAAAAGAAAAACGAAGAAGAGAAAGTGGCAGAGTAATGGAAAAATTGCATGTGACATGTTCCACTGAGGAAGGAAGGAAATGGGGGAAAATGGTTGGGAACATGCAATCTGGGTAATGTCTAGTTAATTGTCCTTGTGAAGAGTCTATGCTTAGTGAGGAGCAAATATCTTGTATCTGTCTGTTTATCCTCTTACGTCCACTTATAACCTTAATTTATCAAAACTTTAGTAACTTCTCTCTTCTTTTTCTTCCCTCTTTCTCATGCTATCTAAACTAAAATGTTTGTATTTTAAGTGAGAAGCTTTTAAAAAAATTAAAAGTGGTATTGGAAATGGTTTTACAGAAAACTTTTACTGTTAACATACGGGCCTGATTTTCCATTCAACCTATAAAACAACTGGGTCTAAATGGTGTCTACTGGAGAGAAGGATGTCTTGTACAAAAGAATGGGGAGTGAAAGCTGCTACACGAAGAACCTAACCAGCTACAAGCATACGAAGATTTTTTGTGTCTATTATAGTGGCATAAATAACAAATATGCCATAAGTGCAAATAATTTACATAAATTTTAAAGTAGTAATAAATCTGTACTATTGCAATCTCTTGCTTGTTTAAAATCCTTACTCCAAAAATATGTAAGTCAGTAATAGGAATAGTTGTCACAATGTATCATCTTAGTCTCAGAGTGAAGGCTGTTAACATTAAGGAATAATGTCTTTGACCCTTTCTAAATTGCTTGTGCTTACTTCCTGGATTATCAGCATGAGCATAGCACTTACCACTGTGCTTGCTCCAGAAGCTTGAATTCATGAGTTAATTCTGTCCTTCATTCCTACTATCTGAAAATGACAGAACTGTAAAAGACTGGAGCAAAATTCAACCTACTGAGGATGAAAAAGGCAAGTAATACCTATACTGATCAAAACTGTAATTGTTTATGAAAAAAATGGTCCCAATATTGTTCTCTATGGAAGAAAGTCAGACCTTTAAGAAATCTTATTTGTTTATTTCAGGGAGACAAATTAGTGTGTAATCAGGATCTTCACCACGTGCAATACCCTAAAACTGATGGGGAAAATTATTATAATCACAGCATCTAAGGTGTATTTAATTTAATTTAATGAAACACCCGGTATATAACCTGGGGACACTTAGAGGGGAATGTTTGTGCTTTCTGATGGGAAGAAAATTTAACTTTGATGGTAGAAGAAGCTGACACAGCAGCTAGAAGCATCTGTGCATATGGTCAAAGGCCAGGAACCCACAGTGCTCCTTACCCCGACTGTACTGCAGAAAAGACTGGCTGCAGCCAGCATGGGCAACATGTACTCCAAAGGCTTGAGTGGCACAAGGCCCAGTAACAGTCATGAGCAACCAAAATCCAGGAATTGTGGAGGCAAGTCTGAGGGATACTTTGTCCTTAATTCCTCACACCTTTCTACTTTTCCTTTGTTTTCTTACAACTACGAGAGTTAAAGATAAAATGTCAGCGTCAGCTTTTGACTACAACCTGAAAATTGAAAATAAGAAGCATTGTGACATTTTAGCTCTGAGATGTTTATTTTCTGGCTGGGGGAAAAATAGACCTGGCTGCATTTAAGCTTGTTCTCATCACCCTGAAGCCAGGGGAAAGTCACGCAGCCAAAATATCATCTGAGAGTTTTTTTCCCCCATTCTATTTCTAGGGCTTATTTTATTGTTCTTTGACTGTAAAAGGGGAAAAGCCAGGGTTACCTGCGATTAGTCTTTCACTTCAGGAAAGGTGAAGGGTGAAAACAGTGCTGTGCCTGTTCCTCCTGGTTCATGGAAATCTTACAGACCACTGCCTTCAGTAACTGTAATGGTGAGTCTGGTCCCCAAGAAACAGATACAGATTAATACAGAGATACTTAACAATCAAAGAAACCATGTGAAGTCCTTGTTACACTCCTTTAGCACCTCTAAAGCCACTACAGTGATTCCCTGCCATACTGGGTCTTACTATGCTAGACTGCTAGGACAGACCAACTGATGGTATATTATCGCATTGGTGCGTCGCCAGTGCTTATGCTGCAGGCTCAAGCAATACCAGACACTCACTTTTGCTTGCAACCAAACCAAGTAAGAGCACTGACTTCTCAGGGACTAAAGCTGTATTCACAATTTTTGGTAACTTTCTGCTTAGAGTTAGTTTTTACTTCTCTTTTCATCTAGATGGTGATCCAACACAGACCATAGATCTATGCCTAAGCCTGTGCTGCTTCCCCTTCTTTTTTTTTTTTTTTTTTTTAATTTAATTTTTAGGATGATAACAGGATGATTCTCTGGGGCTTTTCTTTATCTCCAGTATTTCATCTCTGATAAGGCTTCCGCCTTTTGCCCCTGTAAAAGCTCAGTCTCATAATTCCAAAGAAAGTTGAATTTTCAGGCATGCTGGATACATGGGTCTGGCTTTCAAGAGGTCTTTCATTCACTGCTCACCGTGCACCTGCCCAGTGAGAGATGTGGCCATGAAATATCAGGAAAATATTTTTTAATCATTTAGCTGCTTTAGCTTCACCTTCCATTTCCAATAATGCTTGGCAGCTGCAGAAAGAAAAGCACCCCTTTCAAATGTGCTGTTTTATTTCTGTGCATCTTGAACTGTACAAACAGTTCAAGTATTCCTGGTTCAAGAAGGGCCTTGGGGTTCTTTATTCTTTTGTAGTTCCTGCCTTTAAGTTCTTGGTATCAATAAGTAAATACAAATGATAATGTAGCTGGTGAGTTACTGTACTGCTTTTAACTGTACTTAAGAACTCATTTCCTAATGCGCTACAGCTGATTCTTAAGGATTGCTGAGGACTGTTAAGGCTGACCAAAGATTTAAACAGCAGGAAGGATATTTCAAATTAGAAAAGAGAAGCACTGGCAGAGCTCCATGTACCATATGTTAGGCTCTGCCCATGGTTCCTCAGTTTTCTGAGTATAGAAATGTTAAAAAATCAAGTAAGGGAAGGATTATTCAGGGACTCATTTGTTAGGAGGGAGAGTAGGTCCATATTCTAGGGTTCATTCTGTTGCTATACAGAGACTATAGGAGGCAGGATTTAACCAATAACCTTAGTAAAACCTTTTCCTTACATGAATTCCCGGCTGAACCACTCTTCCTTTGGATATATTGTTATTCAAAAGTATTTGATGAATCTTCCTGGCAAACTTTAAAAGCAGCAGATGCAGTATGAAGAGCTCTCTGTGAAAGTGATCATTCAAAATATAACGAAATTGAACACATAAATCACAAAATGCTGGGTTTGTCCCTTCAAAGAGGGTAATAGCATTTGTAATGCAATAGTGATTGTAGTTTGAGTTTAATTCTCTCAATATGTGTACTTATAACTATATAACTAACTTCTAGCAAACAGTGACAAAACTGGAGTATTTGAGTAGTGGAGGTAAATGAGGGCAGAATGTGATTCATCCAAGAAAAAGAAACCCTGAAAATTTTCAGGTAATTATTTTTAGTTTATAATTTTTGTAGTATTCAGAAAAATGTATTCTATAAAAATAAGTTAGTTAATAAAATTAATCTGCCAAAATAAATAACCATCTTTTCTGTTACCTGCATCTAGGACCCTAGGTTTTCAAACATAATGATGGGTATTTTCCCTGGATGTCTAGCAATACTGTTTACTGCATCATTTTCTGAAAGGTCCTGGTCATCCCCACAGGGAAAAGAGGCCTGCACCTGGCACACAGAGAATCTGCTTACTTTGCAGCAGCTGGATATGGCGATTGTTCTAAACCCTTTATTTATTTTGCATAATTGTTGACCTTTCTGCCTGTATTCTCCGGTGAGGAATTCAGATCGTTTACAGTACTGCTGAAGAATAGGTGATTCTGTCTAATAGAGATCAGGAGGTTTGGTTAGTTTCCTTATAAATCACTGTATTCAGGAGTTTGAATACCCTACTTTTTCTATGGTTTTTTTCCACCAGCTTCAATTTAACTGTTAAAATGTGTGATTTATAGATCAGGTAACCAAATAAAGGTTTACAAGGCTGTATGATGTTATGTTTCTTTAATATCAAGCAGATTGGGATATACATAAAAACATTTAATTTAGGTGTAATATTACCATTTGCTAAGATCTGACAAAAGAACCTGTTGCTTTATCTTGGTGGCAGGGTAGTGGTTTATTTATACAAAATTCCTTTTAACCCTAATTTTAATAGTTCACTTCATTGAATTAGTAAGAAAATTACTTGAGCATAATTTTTCTACTGAAAGTTAATCAATAACCAAATTATTTATTGAAAATTTTTCTTTTATCTATTGAATCAGTTGTTTGAATAAAAATGCTCAAATTCATAAGGAAAACTATATCAGAAAAATAAATTTCAACTGCTATCTCTGTTTATTACAGGAAAGACAGTTTTCTGACTAAAGGTTGTGTATAGTATAAGAACTGTTATAATACAAATAGTAATCATTAGTATTAACAAGAAGAAAATAACTTACTGCTTCCTTTGATCTTTTCTGAGTGAATAACAACTTTAATCTCTTTCCCTGTTATGCCCAGGAAATTCCTAGGTAGGCTAACATTTTTATGATAGGAAAGCCATAGTGATCTTGGACTTTTATTTAATTTATTTGTATCTTTTTCTGTCTCTAAAACATTTTTACTTCAAGCAATTTCAGAGGAAGCTCCTGGCTTTAGGATAAGAAGTGATAAGAAGGTCTCCAGGTAGTGAATGCAGCCTGCCTTAGCTTCTGACACTGGAGACCTAGGTGCAAATCTTCTCAGAGGCCAGCTGAAATCATTTCCCCAAAACAGTGCTCCAGAAGCAGCCTCATTTGGATTCCCGTGAAACAGATTTCATTTCATTAAACTGTAGACTTGACTCTCTTGCAAAGAGGTCAGGAAAAATGCTACATGCAGCTCTCTCTCCCTTCAGTAATGTCACCATTTCTTTGATTTATAGCAGCTGCATCTTTATGTGCCACAGAAGGGCTATACATATAGAGTCCTGTTTTCTGCAAAATTAAGAAAGTCAGATGAGGGCATAGTATGTATTTCTGAGTAAAATACCAGAATGCCACACTCCATTGCAATATAATTGCAACAGCTTATACTTGTCCATTAAATATTTCAGTTAAAAAAAGAAAGAAAGAAAGAAAAAAGAAATGGCAGCATTTATTTTATTAATTTCTAACACAGGAACATTATTATCATATTTTTCCGAAGGTAACCATCACACACTGTAACCACATCAGACCAGGTCAGACTTGTCAGAAAGATACTTCGGGTAACTAGGTTACATAAAGAACAGGTAAAATGGTAAGTTATTGTTAACATGTTACTGATATTGTTAACAATGTTACCCTTGAAATTGAAACAGTGCTTTCTCTAGTGTTTAGATAATGACTTAATTGTGTTGAGCAAATAGTTTCCTACTCACAATCATATTATCATTATGTTTTGATCTTGCATCTGTTCCCTGCCATTCACCTTTGGGCAGCCTGTTCTTTGGTGTTCCTGGGTGTCAAAGGGCTGCTTTTTCCTACAGACAGCTGTTTTTAGGGTCATGAGTATGTAGTCATCATAATGGACTATCTCCTTACAAGGTTGTCTTTGCTGAGACAGAATATTCATTAATCTTGTTTCTCATACAGCAAACAGCTGGCCAGACTCCCTGGCCAAAATGGGATTTACGATTCGACTTTAATCAAAGGTATGTATTAAAGGGAGTTGCAATAGCTTTGATATAAAGAAGTTTCTAGTAATAGATGCATTTATTTCCATTTTCCTAAAGGCTGGCATATTGAACATACCTGAGGTGCAAGTAACTTAAACAATCAAGAAGGTGGTTAGTGTCCCACCACCCTGGCAGCTATGTCTTTTATCTATGACATCTACATGTGCAGCACAGATGTGTTATATCTATTACATGTACTTTGCTGTTTCCTGCCTTGCCACTTACGGGCTTTTGCAGAGAGGAGGCAGACCACAGCACCCTGGGGGCTAATGGTCCCTGGGCAAGAACTGGTTCTCAGAAAGAAGGCACTATGCCTCTTTCTGAGAAAAGGAAGAAGAAAATACCTCCAGGGAGAAATGAATAAAAGCTCATGAATGGTGTACCCTGTGGTGAAAACAGCAATATGTCAGTTCAATACACATTTTATTGTGAACTTTACTGGAACTGGTGCAATAGAGAGAGTTATGAATATAACAGCTTGGTAGAGCTGCATGTGAAGTGTTTTTCTGACTCACAAGTATTCTGAGATTGTAAAGAGTTTTTTCAGGTTATGTTCTTTCTCCATGTCCTTTCTGTCTTCCATTTTGGCTGAGTGCAAACATCCATTGGTAAGTCTTTGATGTGTGTGTCTCCTTTGCCCTCACCTTTAGTGACTGAGAGATGCTTTACTTCTAAGTGTTTAATATTAGAAACTGTCATGCCAATAAAAAATGTAATCACAACCAAAGCATTGGGTAGTCATATTCTTGCTTTTGCCTACATTGCAGAAAAAAAAAGAAAATCTGCTATAAGCTCCCAACAAAACAGGAACTGTAGATAGGAATTAGAATCATAAAATCATAACCATTTAGGTTGGAAAAGACCCTTAAGATCATCGAGTACAGTTACCTATACTAACGTGAAAAGGGACTCTGAAGCCACAAATCTCATTGAATGACCTTCTCACTTCAGTTTCAGCTGATGTCTTTCTCTTCCAAATTATTATAATTAAGAGCGCACCCATTAAAAAAAATTCCATTTGTTAGATGGATGATGCTATTTTATAATGTGGCCAAATAATGTGCCCATTATGAATTTCAAGTCAGGTGCCAACAAAATGTCCGCAGCTCTTCCTAAACAGCACTTGAAACCTCAGAAGGAAGGTCATTGAAAGACAGTTTGGGAAGAAAGCCATGTGAGTTTAACTGGTAACTGCCCATGTTTAGATGTCATTGGGTTTCTCTCTGATGTTTTCTTAGTAATTAGAGTTCATAAATACAGTGGAGGTAAAACAGGGAGATATTATTAATGGATTTGAGCAAGCCAAGCATGTTGACCTCTTGTGTGTAAACATCAGATACAGTCACATCCAAATGAAGTCTGGAATAGTTTGAAAGGCAGAAAGAATCAAAACAGATGTGTCTGCACCTGCGTTTTCCAAAGCAATACTTTTAAATAACTTAAACATTGGTGTTCTTAGTAAAGCCAGTGTTTCTGCTTTGGACATCACCCTATTTTGTAAGCATAGAATTCTCTTTCCTACTTTTGTGCCAGTTGTTTATTTTCACCTGCTTGTGGAAATCTCAGATCTTCCCCATCACACACTCATGTTACATTTGTTTTTATTTTTATTTTGTTTTATCTTGCTCCCCCCCTCCCCCCCATTTCTGTCAGAATTTAAATGCCATCATAGTTGTTTTAAATACCTTGTGGAAGTTGAGAGTTTAAAAAAAAATTTCTTTGTAAC
>VYZV01038915.1:17436-28815 GCA_013401275.1 Pandion haliaetus | reverse complement strand
CCCCCCCGCAATTTGCCATTTTCCTTTTACCTGGGAAACATTTCTCTCCTACTTCTGATTCAAACCCACAAAATAACCCCAGATGATCTATAAGGAAGTATTTTCACAAAAGATTTGCTGAAGTAAATGTGGCATAAATATGCACACGGTTTCAATTTCCTGAGCAGCTCTGACATTTTTACTCAATTTCCTCTTAATCCTGCATCACTCACAACTCCCTTGCTTCTGGATTCCTTTCTCGGCAGCCAGAGGTGGGGTTAAAAAAACATTGAAATGGAAGAGAGCTCAACCAGCTCATTCTGTGTAATAAAATCCATTCCACTGTGGTCCTAATTTCATCAACTAATACAAGTCAACATCGAACGTTAATGAGGAAAGGTTTCCAATTAGATACAGTCTGACACTGACCCAGCTTTTCAGTCACCTTCAATTGTCAGCGATAAAAAGGACGGTTCAATATGATATGGATCATTCACTCCAAATCTCCACAACTCATTTATGACAAACACAACTAACAGAGCATAGGGAACTGCTGAATTGTTTTTCATTATGCTGGCACATTGGCTTTAGACTACAGTGGTAATGATCTTTAGAGGTTTTCCATACAGAGTGCCACTAATGAGCAAACCAGGATGGGGTGATGAGGTGATGGCGACCCACATTTTCAAGTGACAATACCAGCAACATGATGATGCTTAAAATTCCCTATTATTTCTGGAAAGTAATTCACTACCAGAGAGAAGAGAGTTAGGAGGCTAAGCTATTAAATAAAATACAGAAAGGGAAGAACCCATTAAAAATGAAAAGCTTTTGCAAAATACACCAGCCTTGCCATTACCAGTCACTGTAAAATGTGCTTCTGTCCATCTTTCTGCAGGAAGTTACTTAGAGAGGTATTGTCATAAGCTAGAAGATCTAGGGATATGTTAAAGTCCTGCAGAAGTGCATTTTCCAGTGCAATATTCCTCCACCTTCCAACGCAGAGCACATATGGGGAATAAAGATGGATAAAAGTAGATGTTAAATTAATTCCTGGTCTTGGTCAGGGGCTTGTTACTGCCCAGGCTCACACAGGGCACCTTCAAGAATATTCTAAACCTGCTTGTTGTAATGACCACTTGCAATTTATTACAATGTTAAGCATGGCAAGACGGAAAATTACAGCACTGCTACAGTTACTACCATATAGGTACAAGGTAACTTAATAATAACACATAAAAGCTATCTAGAAACTATAAAATATAAAAGCCATAGCTGATATTCTTTGAGACTGAGTAAAACTTTTACATCAGTTATTGTGCTTGTTCCTTTCAAAATCTCCCTGAAACCTTTTTATTTCAGAATAGAATGAATTCCTTTTTTTGTCATTTTAGAACCACAAAAATCCATAGAGATTTCTAAAGCCACATAGGATTTGAAAGCTTGATTTAATTTCTGTCCATATAAACTATTTGCTGGAAAATGAATTCCAAGGATCAGAGTACTTGGGGAAGAAAAGAAGGCTAGGACAGCAAAAGAAAATGTGCTGAGGTTTGTTATTAGCAGAAACTGAAACTTGAAGGTTTCCGTCAGAAAGCATGTTGCAAGATGAAATGAGTTTTAACCATATCAAATGTTTTCAGCAGAAATGAGCTCAGTAAATATCAGCTTTGCAAAATATGGAAATTACTACTTCTTCTAGCTAAGATTTTACTGTAGTGTCAAGCAGAGTAGACTGGTCAAATAAAAATCTTATGTTGCTATTTCACTAGAAAATCTGCCTATTTTAATTGTATGTCAGACACGAGTGGGAAAAGCCCATATTAGCTATGTCAAACTGCTTTTTAAAATTGTATAGGAATTTTTGAATTTGAATTATTAAAATCTATTTTGCACATAATTTTCTATTTTTCTCCTTTGCAGGATAGCCTTGCAACTGTTCGTCATACTGGAAAGAGTCATTAACCCCATGGAAATGCATTAAGAGACTTATTAATTACTTTTGTGTTTTATCTTTGTTGTTTATAATCCCCAGTCAAATGACATAGAAAGAAACTTTCTAGTGTAAGTTTATGTGGGTTTCATAAAGCCATGCCAACAGTTCTGATACATGGATTTCACATGTCCTTAGTTTTATATGACATTGCAACCTTGCCTGAAATTGTGTGGGCTAGTGACTTCCCAGCATGATTAATTGTTTCTTACTTACTGATTGATTTAAAAATCACAGCATATAATAACGCAACCACATTCTTCCTAGAAAGTCCTGCACCATCTAGGTCTGCCTGTGGGGCTCCTTTGTCTTCCTTGCATCAACGGAAACAAAAACTTTCACTGAGTGACATTTGTACAGTCAGATTATCAGGCAGATGCACCCTGTTATCAAGGGATCAGGAGGCCTTAGCATGTTTCAATTTGAATGCCTTCAATAGCTAAAAGCCTTGCCATTTTCAGTATATAACATGCAAAGGTGGAAATCTGTCAAGCTTATGTCAATCAGAATATATATATTCTCATTTAGTAGAGGGAGAGTTTTGGATGGTTCACATGCAAACACTGCTAAACCTGTCCTTTCTAAGCTTCGGCTTTTGTGTACATGTAATTGTTGTATTCGTCTAGCTGTGTAAACTTCAGACATACTGTCAGCATAGAATACCATCTGAAAACAGCAGGAAATAGAGAAAAAAAGAAAAGTAGTAAAGGTCTCCAGAAACTGGAGTGCTTGTATGCTGCTGCATATGAATTGTGAGTATCAGGGTAAGAGGTCTCTTTTAGGAAGGGTGAAGGAAGAGGATGTCATCTACAAATGTGGGCTGGCTAAATGAGAGGTGTGTTGATTTTTCTGTAACATAAGGCCAGCAGTCTCCGAAGGCTGGTTTCCTTTGGTTTGTGCATGGAAGGAGATAGGCTCCTGAAGAGTCTCGTTCAGAACAGGAGTATACATATCTTACATTTAGAATTGTCATTACTATACAGACAGCTGTTTGACCCAGATGGCTCCTCGTCATGACATGGCAGTGTGGCTATTTTTTGGGCATGCCAAGTGATCAGGCTGGTCCTTGCCCTGGCCAAAAAGATGACCAGGTTTGTGCTGGAGTGCCTACGCTTCCTTTGCCTGGTCTGGCACAACAGCTTTCATGGGTGAATATATAAGAGGAGCCACCATGCAGAGGGGCTTTGTTGTGGTCCAGAGCAGTCTAAGCCACTTATGCCCAATACCACTGAAGTCCTATTACATAAGTGGATCAAGGCATGGGTTCAGACAAAGAGCTCACCTTGGTTCACTATGGTACATAGATGTATCTTGAGTTTCTCGGCAAATTTTCAGTTCTGGGCTGTTTAAAAATCATAGCTGAGACTTCTTCAGACCAAGGAGACTGAAAGGGTCTCCTTGGGCCCTTGCTTATGTGAGGTGACTGCCATTAGTTGTTAGGAAAGGTGGTCTTGTATGATACCATGCAATTACGCACACGGTAGGAATTTATTGCTTTCCCCCCCTACCTTTGGTGCTGTTGTGCCCAGTATAGGAGTTGACTGTCCAGTGCTGTAGCTTAAAACAATGTGCTTTTGTGGAGGATATATCCATTAAATTTCTTCAATGAGAGAAACAGTTCTTACTCCAAAATATGTTTATTCTAAGCATCTTCAGGATTCAGGATCCCAAGCTAGGATTTACTTTCTGTAGTGGATTCCCAACTCAAGTTTGAAGACACTGTGAAACCTACCCCTGTGCTATTTCATGGCTAGGATTTGTACAGGGATTTACTAATCAGTGTTTTCTACTGACACACACAAATGGAAGAACTGCTAAATTTTCTTTTAAGGCCTGAGCCTGTGAATGTCTTGACTTAAGTTGTGAACTTCTGTGGTTTGGGCTAAAATATTGATTCAGCTTGGAGGCAGCAGAAACTCAAGTTATTACACAGTATTTTGGTGCATTGTCACAACAATGCCCTTGGGAAACATGTTACCCAAGAAAACAATTTGCAATTTCAGTTAGTCATTTTACCTCCCATATTACAATTATTATTATTGTTATTATTTTTTTAAATCCCAATTCCAAACTACTTGTCCCACAGCCACTAACTTTGCATAATGAATCTTCACTATCTTCTTGATTTCAGTCTTCCAGAAAAGAATGAAAAAATGAAGCTAAGTATAGGTCACTACCCTGTCAATTTATCCATGTGTTTTGTAAAAGTGACAACAGAAGTCATATTTGGCAAGTAATTTCCTCTTATGTGGGACAGATGTGACGTGTAATAGATAAGTAAGTTTGCAGATTGCTTCAGGATGTGTAAAGTGCTTCACCTAATTGTTGAAATCTCTCTTTTGCTCTAAATTGTTCTGCAAGGATATGTGTTTTTCCAATGGCAGCTAAAATTAAGCAGAAATCTGATTTAGAATTTTCTGTATCTATCTTTTCTGTATAAAAGCATAGGTTTCTGGGGAAATGTAAGGATTTTTAGAAGGTTTTAAGTGCTTTTCAGCTCTAAATCAGGTCAAACATATTCAGAGAATAGTCTTTCCTGTTTTGTTTTCTAATGTTTTGCTATTAGTGGCTGTTGAAAGCAAATGTGGAAAAAAAGCAAGCCAGAGAAAAGTTAATGGAATTCTCCTAAGCATAAAGTTGCATTCTCTGCAATTCAGGCTTTTGGCAGAGTTTCAAAATGTTTTGCTTGAACTGTCACATCTGTCAGAAGTTAGAGTTAGGTTGGCAAGAGAATAAGTGTTCATCATACCTAGATAGGAAGTGTACTAATTTCATAATATGCAACTGAAAAAAATGAGGCTACATTTCTTAAGCAGCACGACTCTGCAGTCAACACAGCTGAATTCATAGTAAAACTCTTAGGATTCTCAAACTGTTAATCAAATTATTAGTGGATGAATAATATGTTCTATCAAACTAATATGGGAACACATGGACCTGATTGTCCCCTCATTTTAACGGGATGATTTAATTGTTGTCAGTGGTGTTATGCTGATAAAAAAAAGAGTGCAGATATGAGAAGAAATTCAGGCCATATATTGCCTAAGGGCTTCAGTTTACAAAGGGATTAATAGAGTTAATAGACAATGTCCTGTAAACTAGGTGGGGTTTCTTTGCAGTCTATATTTTTAGAATGAAAAGTGCAGTTCCTCAGAAATTTTGGGGTCTTCCTTTAACATAGCAATTACATTTTTCTGAAAAGAAGAAAAACCTTTCCTAAGCAGCCCTTGTGCAGAGGACCCTGACAGAAGAAGATGGATTCATTCTGCCACTCCTCATATTGCTAATAAGAAATATGATAGGACCAATGAGTTTGAGATCAGAAATCGGAATAAGCAGAATTGATACCCCTGTCTAAAATATATATTAAAAAAATCAATTGACAGAAATCTTGCTATATCATGTCAAAAGAGCTCTTTAGCTCCTTACCTGGCAGCTGGGAGGAAATCAGGCGCTGTGAAGAACTTGGGCTGGCTGCCATTCACAGCTTCACAGGCCTCAGGGGGTTGTGTTGTGTGTGCATCTGCCTAGAAATCACTGGAGTTTTGTACACAGGTCTTTCTGATTTCTTAGTGTAACATTTCAATCATTATAAAACTTAGGACATTATAAATTATTTCATAGATAATGATTTGAGTACTTTTGATGCTCAGCTCCCTGAAAACATCTTCTTCCCTAAGAAAGTGGTGATAATTGGCAATGCTTCTTGTGGATTTCTCCCCCAGCTGAAAGACAAATTTAAAGTATACCATGATTGCAAGATGAGCTCATGCTTTATTAAACATCTGATACTCCACCTGGAAGAAAGGAGGGAAAGACTGTCAGAATGAGAGAGAGAGGTTATGAATACTGTGTGGAAAATGAGCTTCAGTCTGCATTGCCACATTATTAGATGCTAGAGACTCTACCACAGTGAGTGCTGCCAGCATGATCACATCTTGAACATATATTCTCTGGTGTATGATAAATGGCATAAATTCACTAAAGATTTTGCCGCAGTCAAGGAACACTCAGCAGTGCTGTCCGCTGTGGATTCTCCTGTGGCTAATAAGAGCAGAGCTCCTGTCATAACCCTCAGTTACATTGACCAGAGTGTCAGTCTGTCATGAGATACAAACACATTGGAGACCAGGTATCACTGATTGTGGTGCTCTCGTGGGTACAGTATTTGATATTGAAAAAGGTTAAAAAACATGCTGTGCTCTTTCCCTTGATGACAGCAATATATGTGTCTGTCTTTTTTAGTTACCCAATTTTCATGAAATTCACAGGGGTTTAATATCTTTGAGAGCTCTCCTTCTGCAAATTTTAATTGAAATTGGCCTCGATTGAAAATTTATCGGGAACAGACAGCACAAAGATACAGAATGATTGCCTAAGTTTAGGAAATCAGGCTAGTACTCCTCCCTCTTGCTCCTCTCCAAGAGGAGAGCAGGGGATATGGGAGGGTCTGGAAAGGTGACTGCAGGGTTTGAAATGTGCAGCACCTCGGAAGAAAAAAGACAAAGTGTTTTGTGCCTGCTTTTCCTAAAACATGCCTGGAAAGCATATCTGAAGAATGCCCTGTGATTGGCTCAAATAGTTAGCATAAGTTGGTTGGATATTTTATATGGTCACAATAAATGTTGTTAGTAATTACATACTGTTTCACACAGTATCTTGACTTTTGTTTGAAAGTGAAAAAACCTTAAGTTTGACATTTACGTGTTGCTCTTTGAGAGGCATAGCAGGCACTGAGCTTTATTCATAAACTGAACTTCCTTCATTGCAGAAAAAGCAAAGTCTTACAATGTTTCCATTTTAACCTTTCATTTTTATGCTCTTTCCTAAATGTTGTATATGTAAGGATTTTTTCAAATTATTTAACTTCTTAGTGATTAATTTTATTTGTTTGCTTGTGCATAAATAATTATTCTATTTCAATCGAGGGAAGGCTAGAAAAATATTTTTATATAAATTTATGGAAGTTTTTTTCCTTCAAAAACACCTGTGCTGTTCATTCTGGTAAACAATAATTGGTTTGGAAATTGCCTCAAACAGGCAGATATTCCTGTACTTATGTATGAGAAAACTGGTTTTGCTTTGACCTGTGTGGGTATTTTGGGGTATTGGTTATTGCATATGCGTAGTAAATTCTGTCACCATGCTCAAAAAGTGTGCAGATAAGACTGCTGGGCTGGTGAAGTTCAAAGTTCAGACTCTGTTCTGTAAACTATCTCAGCTCTGTGGAAAAAGAATTTGCATCTAGCCGGATGCTGCATGTCTGTTGATGGATAAAAATCCCATAGAAGCATAACTAGAACAATGCTTTTGCAGTTGTCTTTAAAAGATGATGTAAATAAGGACATTGAGGGAAAATTTCTATGAAAGACCATGTACTATAATGTATGTGCATGTATATCACAGGATTGGTGTCTGCAGTGATGGCTTGGAAGTGCAACCTGTTGAAGAATAGTACTCTGGTCCCTATGGTTCCTACAGTCCTCTGAAGTTTGAAATTCCCAAAAGAGATCCAGCCATGATATACAGAATGAGATAATTTCACAGGCATTCCTGAGATGGTGTAAATAAAGATGAGTCATTGCTTTTACCTTCATAAGTCACTGGTACTGAGTGGTTGCCTTTGAATCAATGACGTAGAGGTAGAAATGCCTTACATTTCATCACTGCTTTCCATCCGGTTCCTGTCTTTCACACTCTCCCAAGTTCCAGATGATATCCTTTGTGTCATAATATTTACAATAATGTGAATGACCTTCCCTATATTTCCTTATTTCCATCCAGTTTCTCCTGTCCATCACATAATGGATACAGAAAAATGTGTTTGACTGGGAGGACACACAAATACAGGCCTTCCCATAACAATGTAGTGCATTACATGTTGGAGTAATTGACTGCTAGGATTTTGAACACATACATAATTGAACTTCTGAAATTGTGTAAAATCTCATGGTTATTACTAATCTCCTTTCTCTCACATAAGAGGCACAGCTTGGTAAGTGTTTATTTAGTAATTCTAATAACACAGAGGATAGCAACCTTGGTTACAGAGCTCAAGATGTACTCTTTCAAACTCCAGCAGAAACGTCAGGAAGAAGTTCATATAGACTCAGATTTTTGGTGTCCTAGCTGAAATGTTGTAATAAATTATAAACAATCAAAGGCTGCTGCTGTTGCTATTTTTGCTGGTCTTATATTTGGTGTTGAACTAGTAATAATTATTACTGTTATCATAACTAATAGATTATGATGCTTTTTGTAGGATGAATTTCACTGTTCAAATGATCAGTGAAACTGATTGAAGATCTATACTGATTTCAACCACACATATTCAAGCTTTATATGAACTATCATTCTCAGCTGCACTGTTTTTTATCCTCATTTTGCAGCCTGAAGGTACTGTACTCACCCAGCTTCCATTGTGTAAAGGAATGATTATACTTATTTGATCCTCTCTTGAAAGTAGAGTGCAAAAGTGTAACTTTAGTAAATTAAATTATTAGCAGCAACACATGAATTTTCCATTTTACATGGGATTTGTAGTAGTGGTGGTTAGCACTTGATGATTACTTATAGCAATTGCTGGTAATTAAACACTACTTCATTTCCTATACTCAGCAATATATTTAGTTTTATATTTATGGATGACATCTTTCCCTAGAAATATGTTGGTTCTGTAATCAAAATTCATAAATATTGGTAGCAGTTACTTGGTAAATTGTAAGTAATTCTTAGGAAACATAAGGAAAAAATAAGTGATTTATATTATGTAGTAATAAACACATCATTACACATATATAGTGTGCCAGGTCACAATTAAGAGCTGCTTAGGTACTAAAGGTTCAAAAGCCTGACTGGTTTCTGCAATTTAACTGTGCCACTTACTGTCTCTAACATTGCACCCAACTCAGCAGGGATTTGCAAGGCACCTGTTTTTGCAAATGTTGTCTTTTGGATGATAGTTTATGTGCAGACCCAGTATCTTAGCAACTTGTGGTCATTACAGATCCTAATTCTGCTTGAGAGATTAGTGTCTTAATTATTGTTTGTGATATCTCATTTTGCCCACCTTGAACTTCCATCCATGGCTGGCTGGAATCTCCTTACTCCCTTGTGAGGCTGCGTCATGGAGCAGCTGTTGCTCTCCACAGGGTGCTGAACCATCCGTTCTTCAGAATCTTTTCTGAGATTTGCTGGAACAAAGCAGTTTGATAAACGTGTCTTGCTTGACCACTTTTCAGAGAGCAAGCAAAAGATCTTTTGTGTTTTTACAGGGAAATCAGATTCTGATCTAGAAATGCTGAGGATGAAATTCTGCTGAGAAACTGTCATGATTGCTCAGGTGAATACTGTGTGTGCCTTAGATCTGTGTCTCCTCCAAAGGAAGAGAATGAGAAACTTTTACCCAAATACTTGGGTGAATTATGAGAGAGTTTTGGTAAGTTTACTTCTGGATGTGGGGTTTTAATTATGGGCAGATGGCTTATGGGGCTGATCCAGCTGGGCTGTCACAGCAAAAAGGTCTATTACCTATCTTTAGATTTGCAAAGCACACATTTGTGGACTTTGTATCATTGTGTTCATTACTGTGTAAGAACATGAATGTGATCTTTTTTGTCACCCTAGGGTGGGTTGGCCTTGGCTGGGTGCCGGATGTCCACCAAAGCCACTCTAACACTCCTCTTCCTCAACTGGACAGGGGAGAGAAAACATGACAAAAAGCTCATGGGCTGACATAAAGACAGAGAGATCACTCAGCAATTACCATCATGGGCAAAATGGACTCAACTTGGGGAAAATTAATTTAATTTATTACCAGTCAAATCAGACTAGTATAATGAGAAATAAAACCAAATCTTAAAACAACTTCCTTCACCCCTCCCTTCTTCACAGGCTCAACTTCACTCACAAATTCTCCCTGAGCGGCACAGGGAGATGGGAAATGAGGGTTGTGGTCGGTTCATTACACGTTGTCTCTGCTGCTCCTCCCTCCTCACACACTTCCCCTGCTCCATCATGGGATCCCTCCCACAGGAGATGGTCGTCCACAAGCTTTTCTAATGTCGGTTCTTTCCACAGGATACAGTTCTTCATGAACTGCATCAGCATGGGTCCCTTCCA
This sequence comes from Pandion haliaetus, assembly GCA_013401275.1. Taxonomy (NCBI): domain Eukaryota; kingdom Metazoa; phylum Chordata; class Aves; order Accipitriformes; family Pandionidae; genus Pandion; species Pandion haliaetus. Next base: position 18,722 of record VYZV01038915.1, on the reverse strand, counting down.
TGGTGTGCAGTCCTTCAGGCACAGACTGCTCCAGCGTGGGTCCCCCATGGGGTCAAAAGTCCTGCCAACAAGTTTGCTCCAGCATGGGCTCCTCCCTCCATGGGGCACAGGTCCTGCCAGGATCTTGCTCCAGTGTGGGTCTCCACAGGGTCACAGCCTGCTTCAAGTACATCCACCTGCTCCGGCATGGGGTCTTTTACAGGCTGCAGGTGGGTATCTGCTGCACCATTAGCCTCCATGGGCTGCAGGGGCACAGCCTGCCTCACCATGGTCTCCCCCACAGGCTGCAGGGGAATCTCTACTCTGGTGCCTGGAGCACCTCCTCCCCCCTCCTTCTTCACTGACCTTGGTCTCTGCAGAGTTGTTTCTCTCACATATTCTCATTCCTCTCTCTGGCTGCACTTACTGTTGTGCAGCAGTTTTTTTCCCCTTCTTAAATACGTTATCCCAGAGGCACTACCACTGTCGCTGACAGGCTCAGCCTTGGCCAGCAGCGGGTCTGTCTTGGAGGCAGCTGGCATTGGCTGTATCGCATATAGGGGAAGCTTCTAGCAAGTTCTTACAGAAGCCTCCCCTGTAGGCCCCCACTACCAAAAACTTGCCATGCAAATGCACACCCTCTTCATTCCTGATGCCTGGTCTCCAAACAGTCCAGAAACAGGAAACGTTTTGATAGACTCAGCTCTGTTTCCAATTTTGTGGCCTAGTCTGTTGGGTGATGGCTGTGTCTATTGAATTTGAGTTTTGGAGGGGATCTTTTCTTGTGAAAATTTGCTTTTTGTCTTTCCTGTGATATGCAACTAAGTGCATGGCTGGTAAAATCAAAAAGATTCCTGCTGGAACTGAGACAGAAAACAGGGAACTGCCTGGAACACCCCACTTGCAATGTGGATGCAAGGTTGCCCAGCACTTAGCATACAGGCCTGCATGGTATGCACAGGTAACTGGATACCAGCCTGTTGTGGTTTCGGTTTCAGCCCAGCCGGTAACAAAGCACCACGCAGCCACTCGCTCATCCCCCACCCCCTCCCCTGGACACAGTGGGATGAGGAGAAAATACAAAGGCAGGCTCCTGGATCGAGATAAGGACTGGGAGGGATCACTCTCTACTTATGGTCACGGGCAAAAGACAGGCTCAACTTGGGGAAGAAAAAAAATCAATTTAATTTACTACAAATCAAATAAAAAACAAACCCACAAGGGTATTGGGAAGGGAAACCAAACATCAGAACGCCTCCCCCCACCCCTCCCGCCTTCCTGGCTCAGCGCCATTCCCAGTGCTTTCT
>VYZV01038915.1:2949-16946 GCA_013401275.1 Pandion haliaetus | reverse complement strand
TCGGCCTGGGCCAGAGGCGGGTCCAACTTTTTGGAGCTGGGGGAGCTTCTAGCAGCTTCTTACAGGAGCCATCTCTGCAGCCCCCTCCCCTACTACCAAAGAAAACCGTGCCACACAAACCCATAACACGGTCCAAAGTAAATTGCTGCTTAAGTGGCTATGTAAACATGCAGTCCTGGAAATGTTGCAGACTGCAGCAAATCAAATCACAGTCGTCATCTCCATGTGCCATACATCACTCAGTCATGTAGGTACACACTACATAAACTCTGTGGCCAAACGGCAAAGGCTGTATAAACTGTTAAGCCTTATATATCTCCTCTGTGGTTTGCGTTTTTGGAATGGATAATGCCTGTATTGATTGGGTTTTTTTTAGTTTTTTGTGTTATGTTCCTTTAATAACACTGGGCAAGGAAAGTTAAAAGAGGGAGTGTTCTCATGAAAAATTATTTAACCTGTTTGGGAACAGAAGATTTTGAAAAATACTGGATGCAGTAAGCAAAAGGAAATGAGAAAGCCACAGCAGGAGCTAAAAGCCCGCAACTCAAATACAGAGCTGGAAAACCAACCAAATACAGCAAGAAGCAGTTAGTCAAGCTGCAGGAGAAGCAGGACAAACCCATGTATCATGCAGGTCTTGCTTCAATTTGAAATGAGTGAGCTGGAAAGGACTGTTCTTTTCTGTCTCCTGTAAACTTTCTCATACAGTTAAATTTCTAGCTTTTATTCAAATGCATCATTGCTTTTTAGCTTTGAAAAGCTTCGGCCCTTTGAGATGCTCACTTAAGACCATGGCTAGGCACATCTAACTCAAAGCTCTGAGGAAGAGACCTTAACTATCCTCCTAGAAAAGCAGATTAGGACTTTACAGTTATGGTGTTACTTTTTGCCATAGAAGCTGTGTTTTGCAGTCCAGTTATCGATTTGTAAAGCTGAGAATTGATGGTGTGTTACAGGATTAATCTGTTGCGTGTTTGCTATTTTGTGGACAAGTAGATTTATTAAGTCTGCACTTTTCTTGCTGATAAGTAGCTGGAAAAATGGTAGCAGACATCAATGCAAACTGTTTCTAGGTGTAAAAAACAGAAGTCATAAAACTGCAAAAATTGTGGTAACTATTGGTGCTATAGAAAATTAACAATATACTTTTATGTCAGGCCTGGTGTGGCAACTGAGGCAAGATGGATGTTTTGCTGTCTGCCCCTTCTTGACTTTCTTTCTTATACTTCCATTTCTTTAAATTTCTGGTGCAGCCACTGGTGAACAGTAGCTATTTTGCCTGTACTGAGCTCAGGGAAAAGAAGAAATGAAGCAACTCAGACTGGCACCAGGCCAAACTATCTGCAGTTTGGCTTTTCACCAGACAAATCAGCATACAAATAACATCCCTTCTTTTTTTGCCAATGTAGATTACTGAAAAAATCAAAACGTCTTGTCTTTATTTTAAATTTTAAAGAGGCAAATTAATTTTATTAGTTAAACAACTCTAAGGCTGGAAGGAAGTAGGGCTGGGCCTTGGCTCCGGCGCTGTCCTCTCATGCATTACAGTATGAAGTCTAAGTCTTGCTACCAAACCAACTTGTCCCTAAACTCCACTGAAAGCTAAAGTAATAAAGCAAACTTATCATTTGAAATTTAGTGACATGACTCCAAAGAATTGAAGAGGGAGAGCAGGAGGAACAAGAGCAGCTGCTTCTGCCTTATGAGATTGTTCTCGAGAGGAAGCTTTTTCTGTAGTGAGCTGCACACTGGAACAGATGCAAACTGTAGCAAGGGCATTAGTAGTTATTATTATAGCGACAGGGTTGGAAATTTTGTTGGGACCCAGCCTTCTATATAATAATTGCATCTTTTTTTCCAGAGCCCTCAGATACTTGGAAGTCTCTAATCTAAGAGGGGATTAGTGAACTCAGCTTCATTAATTTTCAGCAAATGTCATCTTTTCTTTCTCTCTTTGTCTGGTGATAGTGATGCAACTGTAAACTTTAAGCAATACCTATATGCCACAATGTGTGATATTTACCCAACTCCCATCCAACTCCTATCAAATGGGTTTGAGCATTGGAGCCAAAACAGTCACAGTAATTTGGTCCTTTACCTGAGCTAGGCTGTGTTTCAGCTCTTGCTAGTCCCATGCAGCTGTTGTGCCCTTGGCAGCTATACTATCATTCAGCCTGGATATTCTGACCATGCTATTGCTATGTTCTTATATTATACCATCTTTCCTGTTATAAATTATAGAGTAAATCTTCCAGCCTAAATTAAACTTTTTGTCTCCTTTACGCTTCACACTTTATCACAAAACTCATTTCCTTAAGTTTCCATCGCATCTGCTATTTTAGTGAAGCCTTTTTTGTTTTGACTATTTTTATATTTTTTTTTTATTTTAGTGAGCTTATTTTAGTGAAGACACTGTAGTTCGATCTTCAGTACTATATAGGATGGGAGACTGGAGACATGGTTTCTGTTCCTGTTATTCAGCTTTACAAGTAACCTTTGCGACATCAGCCAGTTTACCTTTCACAAAAGCATCCACTAATTTGGGATACAGGGTTCTGAAGTCTTCAACCTGACGCATTTGCAATATGATTTTCTTCTTGATGAGCACCTGCAGCTACCAGCCATTCTAATTAAAGTTGCAGATGCTGGGAGCCTCTGTAAAATCAGTTCCCTTGTTTTTTTTGGTTTTGGGTTTTTTTTTTTTTCAGAACTCCCAAATGAGCCAACTCTTAAAATTTTGGCTTAAACTCCCTCTATATTCATTTCCCAAATGCAAAATTAGGATAATGATCCCTATCTTTTGTAAAGAGCTTTAGCTGTGCAGCTGAGACGTACTATATAAATGCTAAGCAATACCATTATTATAGGTGTGGAGTCAAAGAGTTCTCCGTACTTTCCAACTGCTTTTGTCACAATATTGTACTAGCAGATTATCATCTTTCTGGACAGCTGGTAGGGCATTGTTGCATCTGCCTTTTTTCTACTTTTTATGCATTCTACCAAGCACAGAGAGCCCCAGCCATGGCAATCCTTCCTCTGTCACTGCTGCTCTCTTTGGAAGCCATAAATATAGCTCTTGTTTGTTGTTGTTACTGTTGTTACAGCCTGTCCCTTGAGATCTGCACAGGGATGCCTTAATGTTAGATATGGCCCATGTTTTCCAGTAATACTGCCTGCAGCTTTCCAAGCTGAAGGGTGGTGTCTGGGTAGAAAAAAACCTCCAGAATATGGTCAGCTGCTTCAAGAAGCATTAGCATGGTCTTTGAGTGGAAAAGAGAGATGTGGAATGGTATAAAATGGGAACCTCCCTCAGGTGTTTGAATACAGGCTTGAAATACTAGTCACTTTCTTGTCCCAAGAGCTCATTGCTTTGCCTTACCTCTAAGTAACATTGAATTTTCAGTGCCAGCCCAAGTTATTTACCACTCTTTCCCCTTTCCCAATGCTCTATGGTGGTGTTGTCACTGGAGTTACATATCCCTTTTATTTTACAGACAGAGACAATAACATTACGATCAGCATGGAACACAGTTTCAGGGGAACTTCTTGTTACTGAGGTCTATGTGGGCCCTCCATAAATGCTGACAGTTTGAAAGAACACATTTGCTTCTTTGTTGGGAAGAGCATTAGCTTTATCCTTTTCCCATATGGACACACTTCTTTAGCAGTATATAAGGTTTACCATTCCTTTGTATTGTTTTTCCTTTCTTAATGCTAAAATAGAAAAATGCAAGATTATGCTTATAAAATTAGACCACTGTTTCAGATATTTTTCATTCTACAGGCATGTAAATCCAGAGTAAAGTAGCTATATCTGTGTAAAAATTGCAGTAAAGCTCTGCTCCAGTAGATTCTGGTTCAAGTCTTCATGCAACAGGATAGACTGTTCTGCCTATCCTAAATCCTACACTAATGCTTAGATGCTAATCAACTGGAGTTGAATATTCATTGCAAATAATAATAATGATACCAAAATTAGTTAGAGGTAGAATAACACAATTTACTGGAGGTAGCCTGTTCTGTTTTAGCAAATCATTGGATGAGCAATAACTTTTTAGGTCCATTTTGTGAACGTCTAGCTTTGGCTTCTTACTATTTCCTCTACATGATGTATGCCTTTATAACTTATATCTGACATAATTTGCTTGAGCTTTCCTATTAGAGAACTGAAGTTTTTTAAATCGTGACTAGCAAATAGTTGTTCTGTTAAGGGTGATGGAGAACTTCTGATGCCACGAGAACTGAAATGGGCATCAACATGGTGATACTAGGATGCTTGATCTGTCGTTCTGGGTGCTCACCTGCTCATTGGGAAAATCACCCTGAGCACCACTACTCTGGTCCTCCTGAACATGGAATTGGATTCATTCTCAGGGTGTAGTCAAGCAAGTGGGTTTGGCTTATTGTCCTCCAGCTGCAGTGACCAAGCTGAGGACTTCCTGGTAGGTAAGCCCCGGCAGTACCACTCTCATGGTTTGCATAGCTTATTCTCCCTTTTTCTTTTTCTTTGACCTCCTTGGACCTCCGCTGTACCTTCCTTTCCCACACCAGTCTCCTTCCAAGTAAACAATCCCTGATTACTCTTCTCAACTTGTTGCAGTTCAGATACATCTTTATCCAAATTTAGTATTTCTGATACCATTATTCAGGCAATCTTAGTTTTATATGTTATTACTGATACAGTTACACTTGTGCTGTTGGTCTTTCAATATGGCACCCACTAGAAAGGCCTGAATGCTCCCCTCCAGACACGTCTGGAGTCTGGTGGGTTAACTTCCCATTAACCACCTGTGAGACCTAGCTATCCTTCATGGCAATGGCTGTAACTTTTGTCAGCTTCTCACACTGCAACCTATTATGTTCAGCATTTTCTTATGTCACATCCTGTAGTTTTTGGTGTTCTGTTCATTCAGTGCAGTCTCATGCTGTGTCCTAGTCAAAGGGCTACTCACCTGCAGCTCTAACGTATTTTAATATGAATTTTCAGATTTCAGAAAGGTACTGTAACAGTGGTGGCAATGAAGATATCATTCTAGAGAGAATTTATGCTTGATTCAAAATATCTTTGTGATTATCAAACATTTATCAAAATGCTTACAAAATAAGAAATCTCACAAAATTAATTTAGTTCATTAGTCACAAATGTTTTAATAATTATTCTGCAGGCCATTCAAATCTTCATTCCCATGGGAATGTTTCTACTATAGTTAGACTGTATAACACAGCTAGTTATTCTAAGTCTTAGAATACTATTAAACCACTTTGAAACCATTACTAAGAAGTACTTTGCTATGTTTAAACATTTATTTGTGTTGTAGGCTCCAGTGTAGCAAACAGATAGACTTATTCATAGGCTTTTGACATTGTTCTTAATTAAAATGTCTGAAAAGCCTCATGCACATGAAGGGGTCAACTATTATAGGTATCATGTAAGGTATAGTCTCTTACTAACATTTTTTTATAGATGGTGAATTTTCCAACACCATGCTGAAAGGCTGTTGGCAGAACTTTAGCTTATAATATCCATAAAATTCCCATCAAGTGTCATTGCCTGAATAAGCATGATTCAGTTGCCTAAATGTAGGTGTATGTGGACATTTCAGTTGCATCAGGGTGTGCCACTGGTTACAGCTGGCTCTTCAGAATGATGTAGATCTGCCATAGATGACAAGCCATATCTTGCAGGCCAATGTGGATGTCCCAGACACCTTAGAGGACATACATTTTGCTAAGCGTATGTTCCTGCTATCTTTGCATAGCCATGTGTATACAGCTGTCTATCATTCCTGTAGGATTTCTCAGCTGTGGATGTTCATATGTTTACAGTCCATGTACACATAGACACAGTTACATTTAATCCCTTCTTTAAAAAGTTAGAATATAACTCTTGTGGGACTTTCATCTGTGTAAGTGTTTGGTGATTAAAATATTCAGTATGCCTTCATAAAACTTTAGTTTTATATAACTTATTCTGAAATATTAAGAATTCTTCCATACCTACATGCTCCCGTGCAATTTCCTTATAAATAGCTCTGAATGATTTGAACTTCATAGAAAGGGATATCTTTCAGATTCTGCTATAATGTCAGTTAATAATGTGCAAGCTTTCATCTCCTGTTTTCTCTGCCATTCAGATTTGGCCTGTATAGTTGCTAATTTTCCCTTAACCGGTGACTGTCATTTCTGTCAGCTAGATGTGTTTTCTGATGTGCACAAATAGCCATTAGCATGGAGGTCAACAAACTTATCTCCGTTTATATGACCTGAGTCAGAAATTTAGCAATTGGTCTGTAGAAATCATAACCTTGTGCCCCAGCTCATCCTCCAGTCTGACAAAACCTTCTGATTATGAATACGCTCCCACACAACAATCATTATATAGTTACCACACAATAATGTAAAGGACAGAAAGAGACTTTTTGTTTCTCCCTGTTTTTGTCTTATCTGTTTATTTCTATTTTTTCTTTTATGTTTGGAAGGGGTTTTGGAGCTGCCGTCCCCCCTTTTGTCACATTTTGTTTCCAGCAAGTTCTTCCTATATGTGTTGCCACAGAAGACCTATAGTGCGCTTTGTGATCATGTGGGCCTCATTTGTTTGAGGGCATGTCTCCAAGTGGAATACCTTGTTAAAGGTCTTGAAAATGCAACAAAGCACTGTGATATCTATTAGTACTTTATCCTCAATATTAGCACAACTTTTGAAATAAGTGTATTTCCTCTGCTTGAGAGACCTATGATACCATTTTTATTATATAAAACCAGTGTGTCACCTCCAAGAGTGCAAACCTATTCCTTTTGAGAAGCAGGTACAGGAACTGTTTGCATGAAAATAAATTTACTCATAGTAAAAAATACTGATTGGACAGCCAGACCTACAGTGTGCATAATTCAGTCATGTCTCAGTCACTGGTATGGTGGAAACACTGCCTCTTATGCCTACAGCATAATATAATCGTCAGGGCTGGTCATCCCTCAAGTCTCTGCAAATTTTTGCAGTGGTGATACAACTGTTCACAACCAGACTGAGATCTGCTGGCTCATTTCATGCAGTCAACTGTATAATATTCAGATGGTAATGCATTTTGATCTTTAGTGTTGCATTTAAAGTGCAAATACTCACAGTAAAGGATATGAACTCATTTCCAGTCCTTTCAGCTATCTTTTTCCATCAGCTTTATATTCCTGATATCAAAGTTACAGGTATGCATTAATGTTTTGATCTTTTAGACATAACAATCTGTTTTTATTTCCATTTCCTTTGTACACTTGCAAAGTGATATTAACATTTACAAACTAAGTAATCTTCTAGAACCATTCAGCGGTGTTAAGTGCAAAAATACTTGTCATATTTAGTGCATGAATGAGATTAGTGCATATTCTGCTGCTGCTTAAACTTCATATTGATTAGAACATCTGTGGAAGGTAAACTCAGGTTTTTTGTTGTTAGCAGACCTATTGTTTTTAAGAAGACATCAGCCTAGCGACTAATTGGCTATCTCCAAGTCAGTCTTTATTTTAAGAAATACTGGCGTCATCTAGCAAGACTCGTGTAAAGCTTTTGACATTGCCCTGCACAACATCCTGGTCTCTAAATTGGAGACACATGGATATGATGGATGGACCATTCAGTGGATAAGGAACTGACTGGATGGTCACACTCAAAAAGTTGTGGTCAATGGCTCGATGTCTAGGTGGCGAGCAGTGACGTGACATTTCTCAGGGGTCAATATTGGGACAGGTGCTGTTTAACATCTTTGTTGGCAACACAGACAGTGGGATTGAGTGCACCCTCAGCAAGTTTGTCAGCGACACCAAGCTGTGTGGTGCGATCAACGTGCTGGAGGGAAGGGATGCCATTCAGAGGGACCTTGACTGGCTTGAGAGGTGGAAGGTCCTGCACATGGGTTGGGGCAATCCCAAGCACAAATACAGGCTGGGCAGTGAGTGGATTGAGAGAAGCCCTGAGGAGAAGGACTTGTGGGTGTTGGTTGATGAGAAACTCAGCGTGACCCAGCAATGTGCACTTGCAGCCCAGAAAGCCGGCTGTATCCTGCGCTGCATCAGAAGAAGTGTAACCAGCAGGTTGAAGGAGGTGATTCTCCCCCTCTACTCCAATCTCATGAGACCCCACCTGGAGTACTGTGTTCAGCTCTGGGGCCCGCAACATAAGAAGGACATGGACCTGTTGGAGTGGGTCCAGAGAAGGGCCACGCAGATGATCAGAGGGCTGGAGCACCTCTCCTATGAAGACAGGCTGAGACAGTTGTGGTTGTTCAGCCTGGAGAAGAGAAGGCTCTGAGAAGACCTTATGGCAGCCTTTCAGTACCTAAAGGGAGCCTACAAGAAAGCTGGAGAGGGACTTTTTACGAGGGTGTGTAGTGATAGGACAAAGGGTAATGGCTTTAAACTGAAAGAGGGTAGAGTTAGATTAGATGTCAGGAAGAAGTTCTTCACAGGGAGGGTGGTGAGACACTGGGACGGGTTTCCCAGAGACGTTGTGGATGCCCCACCCCTGGAAGTGTTCGAGGCCAGGTTGGATGGGGCTTTGAGCAACCTGGTCTAGTGGAAGGTGTCCCTGCTCATGGCAGGGGTGTTGGAACTAGATTATCTTTAATGTCCCTTCCAACCCAAACTGTTCTGTGATTCTATGGTTCTACAAGGTAATCAACAGTATGTGCAGTTAAATCACAACAACCTTGTGTGACTCTTAAATGTGAATCATACGATGCTTTCAGCCAAGAGATCTCCATTTATAGAAATTCTCTAAAATAGGATTGTGGGAAAAGAGGGTGAGAGAAAATTTTCATTGTCTCACTGATCCACAAACATCCACAGTTCCAGCAGTACTAGTCTGATTTTATACTGGAATGCACACTTTCTACATGCTTCTACTAATAGGTTTAGTTTTTTTCGTAATTTATTTATTTATAGTCTTTTCATTAAGCTTGGTTTTTAAACTACCCTTGTTTAAACATTTTTGTCCTTTTTAATTTTAATTTTATTTTATATTGAAAAGCACAATTTCTACATGTTTCTACTAATAAGTTCAGGGGTTTTTATTATTTGTTTATAGTCTTTGCATTAAACTTTGGTTTGTAATCTACCCGTACGTAGACCTTTTTGTTCTTTTTTCTGTGCCCTTTTTGTCACATACTGTCTCTTAATTAGGCCAAACATTTTTTATATACATGGGGGGTTGACTCTGGCTGGGCACCAGGTGCCCACCAAAGCCACTCTGTCACTCCCTTCCTCAGCTGGACACAGGAGAGAAAATATAATGAAAAACTCATGGGTTTGAGATAAGAACAGGGAGATCACTCAGCAGTTACCATCATGGGCAAAATGGACTCAACTTGGGGAAAATTAATTTAATTTATTATCAGTCAAATCAGAGTAGTATAATAAGAAATAAAACTAACCTTCCCCCTACACCTCCCTTCTTCGTGGCCTCAGCTTCACTCCTGATTTTCTCTACCCCCTCCCCCCAAGCAGTGCAGGGAGATGGGGAATGGGGGTTGGGGTCAGCTCGCCACACATTGTCTCTGCTGATCCTTCCTCCTCAGGGGGAGGACTCCTCACACACTTCCCCTGCTCCATCATGGGATCCCTCTGATGGGAGATAGTCCTCCATGAACTTCCCCAGTGTGGATCCTTCCCATGGGCTAGAGTTCTTCAGAAACTTCTCCATCATCGGTCCTTTCCACTGTGTACAGTCCTTCAGGCACAGACTGCTCCAGCGTGGGTCCCCCATGGGGTCAAAAGTCCTGCCAACAAGTTTGCTCCAGCATGGGCTCCTCCCTCCATGGGGCACAGGTCCTGCCAGGATCTTGCTCCAGTGTGGGTCTCCACAGGGTCACAGCCTGCTTCAAGTACATCCACCTGCTCCGGCATGGGGTCTTTTACAGGCTGCAGGTGGGTATCTGCTGCACCATTAGCCTCCATGGGCTGCAGGGGCACAGCCTGCCTCACCATGGTCTCCCCCACAGGCTGCAGGGGAATCTCTACTCTGGTGCCTGGAGCACCTCCTCCCCCCTCCTTCTTCACTGACCTTGGTCTCTGCAGAGTTGTTTCTCTCACATATTCTCATTCCTCTCTCTGGCTGCACTTACTGTTGTGCAGCAGTTTTTTTCCCCTTCTTAAATACGTTATCCCAGAGGCACTACCACTGTCGCTGACAGGCTCAGCCTTGGCCAGCAGCGGGTCTGTCTTGGAGGCAGCTGGCATTGGCTGTATCGCATATAGGGGAAGCTTCTAGCAGGTTCTTACAGAAGCCATCCCTGTCTCTCTCCCACTATGAAAACCTTGCTACACAAACCAAGTACAATACACAATTTTATAGTGAGGAATTTTAGAGACACTATTGAATATGTTGAAGAACTTAGTTTTACTTGGATATGTACCAGTGCCCTATGACTAAGCTATACCATTATTGATGTCAGCTACATTGGTCAAAGTGATCGCACACACTAAAAGAAAAGAAAGCTTCATTAACGTACTAAACCTGTTAATTTATGACACTGATATCCTCTGAAAGAACTTGCCAACTGATATAGATACACATCTACGAGTGTGTGTATGAGTCTATGGACATAACAAGATACTAATTCTTTAGTAGTCCGTTGACCATTCATTTCCTTAATGCAGTTGTATTTTTCAGCAAGTATGATATTGCATATTGTCCTATAATCCACATGTTAAGATAACCATAGTTAACAGGAAAATCTTCAATGCGACACTCATTATTTCTGGGGTTAACCATATTTTCTGCATAAAATATGAATAGTATGATGCTTTTGTCATGGTTCACGCTGTTCAGTGCAGATGTTCCTGCAGCACATCTTCTGGGAATATGTGTTTGCATACAGGTGCTTTTCCCTTCCCCTTCCCTTCCCTTCCCTTCCCTTCCCTTCCCTTCCCTTCCCTTCGGAGGAGACCAAAGGCTGGTGCAAGTCTCTTTGAGGTTTAAGAGGAACAGCTGTGTNTTTCCCTTTCCCTCTCCCTACCCCTCCTCTTCCCCTTCCCTTCTTTTCACAGCAAGCTCTTCTACAAAGAAAAGAAAGAAGTACCTGAGACTAAAAATGATGATCAGTTTGTATTTTGGGTGGAAAGCTGCAGTTTTACCTACACAAATATTGAAAAATACACATGAACCACAAGAGTTGTGAGAACACCCTAAAATCCTTGTTTCCTAAAAAAAAAATACATTTCAGGGAGTTTGTTCTTTTTGTAATTCTTATTGAATCTTTTATAACCCTACAAGTAGGGGTATCTTAGTAGTTACCACTATCCCTAGCAGAGGCTTGATTCTTAAATGCCCTGTTTATGTGCAGGTCTTCTGTCAGCTTTGTATTTTACCTAAAATAGTTTTCCACTCTACAATTTACCAATTTTCCTTCTTCAGTTTTGTTAGTTCTTCTGTCTTTCATACCACACTCAGGCACTTGTCCTAGCTGAAACTGAGGCAAACTGTTAGTTTAGCTTTGAAGTTTGTCTATGTTACCTTTAATTTTAACCTCTTTTTACTTAAAGGTCCTATGCCTTCCCCATAAACAATACTTTTCTGTTTTAATCTCCTTCTTAGACTGTATAAACTTGACTTTTAGCTATTCCCTGTGCTTTCTGATGACTAATATATAGTGATGCTTTGTTGAACAATCCTTTATGTCAATCTTTATAGTCATTCTACTTGCATTTAATATCCTTTCTGAAGTGAAGTGATTATTTAGCTAATTAGGTCTGAAAAACCTCCACAGAACTTTTTCCCCTTGGCTGGGGTATAAATTTTAGATTGTTTTTGTACTTTTGTCAGTGCAGCTGTCTTTACCAACCAGTACTCTTAATTTCTCATAATCTATTCTTTTGAAATTGAGAACCTTAGGGCACAGTCATACATTCATTTTTGAAATAGATGTAGCAATTTAAGATGTCATTACCCTATGGCTATTCATTAATACCCTTCAGTTTGAAATTGTTGGAGCCTCAGCTATGGGGACTGATAACTGATGACATGAGCATTTCTAGTCCGTTTCAGAACAAAGTGGAACAGGTTTGCTTAAACTACCCTTTGCACTGAAATGCACTTCCACAATGAATTATTGTCTCTCAGTTGAAGGGATGGTTACAAATTGCTGGAGAGTAGTAATAGCACATAGGCGTCAACATCATGGAACTGGAGGAGCTTTGGGAAGCTACCTCCTCCAGCCTCCCTCTGCAGGCAGGATGGTAGCCTACCCAAGATCAAGTCACTCACAACTGTATCTTGCCAAGGCTGAAACACATTTAAAGAAGGACATTTTATATCAGTATGTGGCTGCCTGTTTAGTTTTAGACACATTTATGTTTATCATCATGTCACTGAAACTGTTATAATTACAATGGTAATCCATGGCAAATCTTTGTGATCCCGTGTTCTGTAGCTGCTTACTCTGCAATGACCACCTGAAATGTCAGCATTTGGTAGGCAACTAATTGTCAGAGTTTTCTTCAGCATGGAAATTTTCGTAATCTTCACCTCCTTTTCAGAGTATTTGTGACAGAATAGGTGTTTTTTTTCTCTTAGCTTTTCTCTGATGGTCAGGGTTGGAGGAAAATGTCACACCAGTTCAACACACACAGGACTTTCCTGGGAAGACCTTTTAGCTTCAGAAACACTTAAAATAGGAATTACAAACTGAAACTACTTATCATTAAAACGTTTGAATCCACAGAAGAATCAGCTTTGGAGAAGTAAGAAATCCACTATTCTACACACTCCTGAGAAATTAAAGATAGAAAGATGTATCTGCTTTAGCCATATACATTTTCCTATGTACATTTTTTTCCAAAGCTGAAAGGCAGGATTATAACCGAAGGGTACATAACAGAATGTCATGAAATACTGTTCTTCACAAGCATAAGGAAAGGAATGAGCAGGCAGGGAAATTTGGAGCAGTTACCAAGGATGAAAAGAATGTAATGAAAATGAACTGCATTGTAATTTGTTGTTTTGGACAGATTATGTACCTATTTGTGCTGTAGAATGGATTTAAATTTTTAAAAGTCTCTATGTAAGCATTCTTATGCTTCCATAATGTTTAAATACAGGCATTTTTGCTCTGCTAATTATAGAAATATACACTGAAGTGCTCAGAGAACTACAGTTTCTTACATTAAAGTTGGTGGAGGCAGATTATTTTGCAATGGACAAAGATACTTGCTATTCTCTCTGTTCTTTTATTGGCTTGCATCAGTTTCCTGTCCTCTTACGAGAAAGTAGAAACAATAGTTCCATGTTCCATGTAACCAACTGAAATGCTTGGAACAGATGTAGGCACCATTATGTGAACGATTCAGCAGCCAAAATTTGTTTACATAATCTGTTTAGGATATGCCCATGGATGGTTAGTATCTATTTATAATTACTCATGAATCTTTCCCAACTTATGTATATATAATTGGGGTGGATTCATGAATGATTTATGAATGAAGAAGTGAATTGTACTTGTCAGATGAATTATCTACAATAGATATTTGACCTACTCATTAAAGGTCTCATGTTTTGAGTTTGAATGTNGTCTGATGTTTTGAGTTTGAATGTTATTTGGTTCCACCTGTGTGATGGAATTTTTAATATATACATATTCAAAAAAGTGGTTTATTAATGTTTCTTCTTCAAGCTATATTGATTCATATTATGCTACATATGTCAAAATATTCCTCAAAGCAATAAGCTAAATTGGAATGACATTTACTCTATGGAAATTCTAAATAAACCAGTCAAAGAATGGTTTTTCTGTTACAGAATCTTTTCATTCAAATGATTAGAATTTAAAAAATACTGCAGCATGAAAACAGTTAAAAGTATCACTAAATGTCCATCAGATTCTCTGAACAGGTCATTGCCAAGCTAGTGAATTTCTTGGTTGGTTGGTTACACATCCTCATTTTCATTTCAAGCTGCCACAGAAAGTATTCACTGCCAGGAAGCAATTAGCACTTAATCAGGTCTTATGGCTGAA
>VYZV01038913.1:125685-160366 GCA_013401275.1 Pandion haliaetus | reverse complement strand
TGATTCTATGATAGTTGAGCAGATAATTCTACACTGAGAAAGGGAGAGCCCTGTGTCTTACTGGGTTAGAGGCAGTTGGAGGTGACAAACAGTTTTGCAAGGGAGCCACTTGTATTTAGAATTTTAGATCTGGGTTCAGGAGTGTTATTTTAGATACAGAGGCTTAAAAATTGAAACTTAAATTCAGGAGTCAGTTAACAAGTGAATTTCTCTTGTGGGAAATGGATTTCCAGGTTGGGAGCAGCTCTAACACTTAGGCAGTTTTCCCATTTACTAAGTATAGCTATTCATTTTAATTTGCATAAAGAACATGGGTATGTAATTCCCCAATTACTTTAAAAGCAATATTTCAACTGATACAGTGAAGTAATTAGTTCAATGAGGAAATGATATTACATAGTGGAAAGTTTGGTTTGCCAAGGATCAATTTGTTGACATTTGAATCCAACTGGAAATGAAATGCACAGAACAAAAACTAGACTACTTTAGTAAAAAGCTATCTCATCCATTTGGAACAAATGAAAAGCATGCATACTTCTCAGCCAAGGGGCGAAGTAAGGGATTTCTCTGCAGTAGAAGACTTAAAAATGGCCATTTAAAACATGATGGAATAGAACACTTTTTGATCTAAGCATAGGGAATCAACATGTTTCTTTTGTTATTGCAGAAATAGAATCATTATTTCTATAGCACTTTTTTCCTATCTATAAAATGAGAATACTAATACATATGCCACCTTTTCACATAACTGTAATGCTTGATTCAGCAACATCTGTTAATATGTCTGAAATCCTCAAACAGGAAATACAACAGGAAGGCAAATACCATAACTTTGATTTACATCTGGATTTCCTTTGCTTGTTATGTACTGTCATACAAATTCATAGCATATCCCCTACAAATAAAGCACAACAAGATTTTGTTCCAAGAATTTTCGTGTCTAAACTGGAGATTATAATAATAATACATCAAGTGACCACAATGAAAAATGATTGAGCTACCAGGGAATGAAGAATATAGCTGTGAGAGGTAACAAAACAGTTACTATTATATACATATTTTGTTAGTTCATCCAAGTAACAAAGGGAAAGGACAAGGTTTTTACAAGCAAGGGGTTTTCTTTCTCAATACAAGATGGATACAGAGGTTGCTGATGTAACAGGTAAATGTAGGATTATTTAAATTGTCCAAAGCACAATGACTTTCAGTTATTCTTGAACATTATAGTGTTTTTTAATCTTTTTATCAATGCAAGCTTGGATTTAAAATATGTAGGCTCCACATGAAAATTTTATTTTTGTGTTTTTCCTAGAATCATACAATTAGGTACAATAAATTGATGAGAACCATTAATTCCTATTCTAATTAAAGATAATGGTGATATCTAAGATCATTCATATCAGTGTTGGATAAACACTCAGAAAGAAGCTAGTAAGGGTTCACTTTGTCCTCTAGAGATTGTGTAATCATGCCTGCCAGAAATAACAATATAAAAAAAAAATCTGCTGAAAAGCATAGGGACTATCTCCACAACTGAAATTGAGTCAAAACACGGATAAAGAAAAGCTTTTTTAACAGCAAATAGCTATGCTACACAACAGCTTCAAATAGAAAATGAAGATATAATATTCAGAACTGCATTGGTAAAGTTTCAGTTCTGTGGTAAGGATTAATCTTCATTCTTTTGGACACGAACAAAATTTTAACTGATGTGAGTTACAGAAATCTGCCCATAGGAACACTTTTTATTCCAGCTTGGTATGCTTTAGGATTTCTTGCTTTTTCCTCCTAAGGAATCAATTGGGGTTGAAGATAGGATGCTGGAGACAGGATACTGCCTCATAGTAAGCAGAGGTCTCATCAACTGTGGCCATGCTTATCTGCTTATCCAAAACGTGTAGATTTTATGAATTCCAGTATGATAGGTCTTTTAAGGACCAAACAATGAGCAATTGCCAGTAATTGAGAAGAATTCTCCACTTAGACGAAAAAGGAGCCCCAAAGTGGCTGTCTGCTGCCTTTCCACCTTTGCACTCCCATGAATGAGCTAGGTCAAGTAGAGGAGTAGCTCTGGCATGCCTCTGCCCTCTGCTATATTCTGCTTTTGCCCCCTTTTGCAGCTTTGACAAAATCGGCACAAAAGAATTTCAAACTGACAGAGATCATTCATGTCTCACTCATCATCAGACACTGGTCTACCTCATGCTGCCATTGTAACCAGGACCAATCTGGAGGCAGTACCAGGGCATCTGACTTCACCCGGGCTTCTGCTTCCATGTGGTCTCAGTGGCTTTCTTTGCATCAGCACTCAGAAAGGGAAGATTGCTTCTGGGTCTCTCAACTGTTCCTAATTTGTAGGTTCTGAATTTATGCCGTTTTGAAGAAGAAAGTGCAGAGACTGATCACTTCTGTGGTGAAGAAATTCCATGAAGTCTGAGTATACATTCTTTATATGGGTATTTCGGAAACATTAGTGATGTAGCCTATTGAATCTGTATACCTGTAATAATGATAACAAGCCAGCAATCTACGTTGACGTTAAGTGATTAACATCTTTAGTAATAATACAAAGCATTGTGAACTGTGGAAACAATCAGCAATTAGATATATTTTGCATTCTAGAGACTTGCCCCAGCTAGGTTAACAAAGAATGACTGCAAGGCTTCCCAAAATACCTCGATGCAGCTAGTCGTATTGACAGACTGACTCTGCCCACCACTTGCAGAGGTCACTGTGAGATGTGTCAAAGTGTTCTTGGTTGAATATTTAGAGTAGGAGAAAAATATGCTCTGGGTAGCCTATCATCCCACCTATAGCTTGGCTTCTGCAAGTTCTGGGGGGACAATGAGCAGACAGGGCAAGTTATGGAAGACATTTAGACTAGGCCAGGGTACTCCAGGGGCTGTACACACTTGTGGTAGCAGATACTCTTTTTAATTATGGCATTTCTTAGCTCTCTGTTGACCTCAGGGACCTTCAGATCAGAACTTTATTCACTAATCTGTCTTACTAATGCATCCAGGCTTATATTTATGAGTATTCCCTTGATTTTTAAAAATGCATCTTTCACATCGCTGTAATTTTTATTTTTAACGTGGACTTCTATCAGCTCTATATAGTTGCCAGTGAAGAGTTCTTGCCAGCAGCTGAACTGTCACACTCTGTGCTATAATTCTGACGTGGATATAAATCGTTTGCACTTGTCTACTTGTAAGTACAATTTCTCTTTGAAAGACTTACTATGAAGAAAATCCAAAGATAAGCAGAATTTTAAAGAAAGGCCTGGAATTCTGTAGGAAAATGTAAAATAAAAAGGCAACTATGCTTCTGTAAAATATTTAATAAATTTAGCACCAAAGGTAAAATGTTTTTGGCATTGCTAAACTCAGCATTTGTAGTATAGAATCAAACTAAAATTCATGTAAGTGACAAATACAACTACAATGTATCAGTAATCTTTTATTCTATGCTGCCATCTTGTGACTGTAAATGTGACCTGCTGGTATATAATGGAAAACCAAGCCCTTGAAATACGACCTGTACAGCTTGGTGAGGACATTTTATTGAAACACTCTTTCTGTTCTTACACAGTCAGTCCATACTGAACCAATAGCAGGGAAAGAACAGAGAAAAATACTTTGGCAATATTTCTGCTAATGCAGTCATCAGTGAGGGGTCCCAAGTTTGGCCATTGTGGGTAGGATGGTTACACAGTGAAGTCATTGTTCATTAACATTTCTGAAAAGGAAACTTCTGTAAGCATCCATTAAATCAATTACTGCCTATCAGTAAACAGAGCCACCAGGCAGCCCTTCTTCAAAACTCCCTAGAGAAAATACCAAGTTAGCTTTCCAATCACTATGGGAAAGCAACATGAAATAACAGCCGGCCTGTGAGTTCCCTCTCCTCTCTGTAACATAAAGGAACAGACATTTTGCCTGGGATTAAATTCAAGGTTGAATAAGAAGGTGTTATAGAGCATTATATCCTGCTGTTCCAGCAGCTTTGCTTTGAGGAGCCTATTGAAGAGGACTGAATGAGAGCCAGTAAAGAAGGTGGCTCTTAGCTGCTAAACATGTAGTAAGACAGGCAATACTGTGCACTGTATCACTAGCACAAAGGAAAGCCAGCCTGGAAAGCCTCTGGTTTTGGTGATGTTACTCAGGATGAAATTTTGCACATGAAGGCACACCAGCTTTACAGTAATGGGTAGGCGGTAGAGTAGACATTTATATCTAATACTTCCCATGCACTATACTGTAGAAATGAACTTTCAAAGCTGGAGAGCATATTGAATAACAATAACTCAAAATGATCTGAGGGTGGAAGAACTAATTTGTTATGCAAATATAATCTAATAGATTACAGGGCATAAATTGTCCAAGAATGAATTTAACCTAGAATTTAGAGAAAAATTTCTGACCACTCAATCAGTGAGGTTCTGAAATGGCCATCTAGGAAAGCAAAGAAAACCTGGCTAGTAATAGGATGAATCTTGTTAAAGTTGTTGAAAACTTGCTGGCCAGAATTCAAGAGATTGCCTGCAGTCCAATCCAGTGGTTGCTGCAGTTAATGAGACACCAATTTTTGAAAGGTTGGGTAAGCCTTACAGTTACAAGAACAAATGGAAAGTGCTGTATCTTAACAAAAGAATGTAATAAAACCCCCAACAACTTCAGAGATTTAGATGCAGCTTGAATTGGAAAAGGGGAGAGCTTGAAGGACATAGAGCTACGTGCACAGAGAGGAATCCAGAAGGAAATGGAAGAGAAAGGGAAGACCTGAATAGAAAACATGAAACTGAATTACCCATGCTGAGTTGAATCTGGCAGATTTAAAGGTTAGTTCAAGACCATTGGACCTAAGTGTGCCTAAATTTATCTCTAACACTGATGAAGCCTGGCAGATACACTTTCCCAGGGAAGTGCACTTGTAGTGGGGAGGAGGAACTGCTGGTCAAAAGAATTTGTGCTGTGTAGCTCCAGTTTGGAAGTTTGCATGGGGAAGGGTGAGAAGTCCAGTTGAGACAACCTACGTTATGCAATTGCTTTAAGTATTTTCTGTTTTAATTTGTTGTTCACTTTCAGTTTTGTTCAAATTGTACATGTTGACTGTGAATTAAGAAATAACATTATTTAGAAACTAGGTGGAGCTAGCTATTTAGCACATGCAGCGGGTTTGATAGGTTGTACTCTACATGCAGAATAGATTGTGTGTTTTATGTATGCAAATGGTGCATGCATCACCCATATTTTGTGATGCATACATTTGCTAAACTCCAGTGAATGCAATGATACATTTCATGATGGATCTGAGATCTGATGTACTGTGCACATAGTGAACATTTGCAGAGTGGCAGTTCTTTTTATGTTAGAAGGTATTTTCGGACAGCTTGAAGAAGGCAGTGGCAACTATTTAAGTGAGTGGCAGAGATGGAGAATGCATTGGAGACTGACTGGTGAGGAAAGACTTAAAAGGAGCCAGATGTTGCAATAACATATTTTGAAATTATTGAGTTGTAGCACAAGAATATATAAGATTAGTGTAGGAGAGGTGTGGCGTTTAGCAGATCTTTCGAATAGTCCACCAGATGTAGCAAAGTGAAAATAAATACACTGCCACGTACAGGTGCTCAGAAAGAAAACAGCAGGGCGGAGATTGAAGAGAGGTGTTAGAGATGGGAAATTAATCTCTTGAACCTGTATGTGCCATGATGTTCCTGCTTTCTCAAGGTTTGCTTTAACAAATGCTGCCAGCATAACCTGCTTTCTCTGAACCGTAGCAAGCTAGTGGTGAAATACATGGCCTGTATACCTTCTACATCCTTTTCTAAACCTACTTTGTGGTTAGAAGGCAAAACCATGTGGTAAGAAAACTGGGTTGGGTGCCATTTAATAAGGCCTCGTGGCCCTAAAACCTTTCCTTCACCCTGTAGCATTCCCCAGGGAGCTCTGCACGCCTCCTTCATTCTGCACCTTATAGATACCTCAAGGGTCCAGTTGCACTGAAAGGTGACACGCAAGTTGCAGTCATCTCCAGAATCCCAAGTTCTCTGCATCTGTCCATGGAGTTCCCTGCACTTTTGGCTTAACAAGGCTGTGGTGTTCCTGGATGTGCTATACCTTGGAAGAACTGGGAAGCTTCTACCTCTGCTGCTTCCAAAACAGCTTGACCTTGCAGTAGAAAAGCTGGCCTGTGTTTGACTTACTCGGTGCAACTGCTGGCTCTAGAAAAATAAATAAAATCATGTAGGGCTGATTTCTGGCTGTGGGACTTTGTGACTAGGTCAGTCACCAAAACAGGGCAGCCTTGGCAAAGTAATATACCTTTTATCAGCCATGAGGATGCAAATAAATTGAGGGTTTTCTAATGTATTGCAATCTGTTGTTTAGCATGGAGTGGTTAAGTTTATTCCAGTTTTCAAAGACCACAGATATCGATGATACTGCTTAATAGCTGGTTAAATACTCATAGTTAATGTTGACAACATTCTGGTAAAATACCTGATTTGTCTGGGTCATACAGTCTTTTCTGTCCCACTGTTTCCATTCTCTTGACTTTGCAAGTAAATGTCATTTTTTAAAAATTATCCTTTCAAGTTTTCTGAAAGTTTGCAATGCTTGCAATGCTGACCAGTGGCTCATTTAACAGAGGAGGCTGCTCTTCTTTTTATACCTCTCGTTAAAAACTTGGGAAGAGTTTCCATTTCTGCTTGTATTTGCCTTTCCATAAAGCTTACTTCCATAACCTGAAGTTTTCCTGAAGGCTTCTATTACTGCTTACTCCAGCTCCCTCCTCCATAGCTCAGAGTTTTCATCTGCTTGTTATAAGTATAGCCAATCTATATATTTCTTCCTCTTTCTAAAGTCGTCTTTTGAAGTCAGTTAGCACTTTTCTTTCTCCTTTGCTGCCTTAATGCTGCTTCATTTATGTTCTCTTTGCCATATCAGTTTGCAACAGGCAAATAATGTTATTTTTTTCTACTCCATCACACACTGTCCCCTCTGCCCAGATTCAGGGAGGTCAGGAAATACTTTTTGTGAGATTTCCGTGTTGTGCTCAACTTTCATTAAAACAAAAGAGGTAATGCCCTCAACATTAGGGTTAAGTGGAAGAATACGTGAATATGAATGAAGTCCAAGGACTTTTCTCTGATGAGAAAATGACGAACTAAGTATGCTCATATAGTAAACATGATGATACAGTAATACTATACAAATGTGTGTTCATCCACCCAGAATTAGTGTTCTTCCCCGGTTTAGATTATGTTGCCTGAATACAGCATAGGTAGATCATATGTAATGCAGCAATGGTTCCGTAAATCATTTCCAAGAGGTGTTAGCTATCCTGCCATATATGTAAGAAAAAAGACAAGCATGGTACAAAGTTCTGCATCACCCACTGTAAGTAATCTTTCCTTGGGGCCACTAGTGAGAGAGACTTTCTTTTGCCAGGAATTATATGAAGAAACTAGAGCAGACAAGGGGAGCTTTTGAGCTCAACCCACAATACCCAGGAGGAGAGCAACTTGCCAGGATAAAAAAGTGGAAATGAAAGAAAATGCTAATGGGTTGCCAGCATGGAACCTATCAGAAAATCTATCTAAACAGAAGTAAAGGTCTAGTTGGAGTGGCAGTGCTCCAGTGACAGGTGGGGAAGAGAGCCTGAGCATGTCTTCTCTGGGAAGGTGGGAAAGGTGAGTCATCCACCACTGTTGATTAAGTGTCTGAAATGCAATTTATAGAAAACCTAATTTTTCAATTAGAGAGAAAAGGATGAAGGGAATGAACCTATTCTGTATCAAAGATACAGGCAGTTGGAGAATTAAGCACTATGCACACAGTTTAAAGGGGAATATATCTTGTCAAAGTAAACTCAATGAGGCTAATTCATCACTATTCCAAGGTACCTACTGTACTCAGAGAGGAGGGAAAGTTACCAGGAGGGTTTTGGACCAGTCAGCTGCTTGGTAAATTCTCTTAAGACTCCAAGGGCTGTACATATATTGTCATTTTAGATGATGGAGATGGTAAACATGGAGAAATACATGGTTGCATGCAATGGCATGTTACATCCTGGGAACAGGTGTGAATTGTCTCTATCCCTATTATAGCCTGGACAAATGAAGCATGCTGAGTTTAAATACAGTTAGCTAGTGTACTTAATGGAATATTCAGAAAATTTAGGTAAATCCAGAATTACCATGCCTCTAGCTTTATTAACAACCCAAATTAAGGGAGGACCATCTAACCTCAGAGCAGAGTTTCGCTATGCCCAGTGATCAAAAATAATGAATGTAACAGTGTGGCCAAGCATGAGTATCAAACTGGATTAGCACTGTTACGTTAGTTCCCCTCAGGTAGGGGAGGAGGATTTGCTCTCATTTTCTCATCTAGTTGACACACGAAGACCTTATCTCTCAAGTCCTGTTGTAGTTCTTTGAGGGGACGTAAATCTGCAGGCAAGCTTAAAAATCCCTTTCAAGTGAAATAGGAAGAGATTCTTTCAAATAAAATTAGATATATCCAAAGTGTTTTGAAAATACGTCCGGTACCAGTTGCTTGATCAGGCCCTGGAGCAGGTAGTAGGTACACTGCTACGTTAGGCATCAGGGAGCAGCAAGGCTCTGAGCTACGGAGCCGCAGGCACCAGCCAGGCAGTAGGGTAGGGGCCTCGCCAGCATGGGCTCGGTCCCACCACCCCAGAGCTTAAAAGCAGGTGATGGACCAAGGGCAGAAGGTACACAGGGGATATCCTAGGCAAGGCTTGTTGCAGCTCTTTCTCACAGGTAGCTGTTTTCACAGCAGCCTGAGCCAGCTGTGCACCATCTGGGCTGAGCTGGGCCACAGGATCTGAACCCCTTGTGTGAACTGCTGGTGCACACAGGCTCTGATGCTAGGCGTATTAGAGGTTAAATCAGTGTGATCAAGAGATATGTCACTACCAAGGAAAAATATTTTGAGAAGGTTGGGAGCCTTGAATAACATGGATTCATTAATCTTGATGAACAAATGAGTTTCTTTTAATAACCATGGTGATCAAGGACTGCCTACCAATGCCCCAGTTGTTTCACTGAAGTAACTCACTGCAGAGGTAGCAACTGATGTAGGTCCTCAGTTAGAAAAGAGCAAGCCATGTGGTGAAGAGCAGGGCAGAAGTAAGCATTAGAAGTAAAAAAGCGCAAACTAAGGACTTTGAATTCACCAGAACTGCAGCAGGAAGCAGCCTCCTGCGGGAACCCGCAGTCTGCTGGCAGGCAAGCATGGGCCAAGCTCCAGATCCAGAGCATTGCTGGTTCACAGAGTAATTTGGCGGGTAATTACAGCATTGCTTGCCTGGATCTCATGCCTCTGCCTTGACAGAAGGCTGTTCCTCGTCTTTCTAAGCTGGAAGGGTCACATCTGCAATCCTGATTAGGGCTAATAAGTTGAAGGTGACTCTCACAGCCCACTCTTCAGCAATACATTATATCTAACTCCCGATACGCTAAACGTGGGCAGAATTCATCATTGCACAACTACAGTTTAAACCTCTGTATTGTCTAGTATTATATTGAATTTAAGCATTTGAAATAGGATAAGACTAATTTATTGCCCTTCTCCCAATTCAAGCCTTATCACACCATAATGTTCAACAGTCTTAATATCAAAATAGTTCATTCAGTACCACCTTACTCACTTTTCGTATGTTTGGATTTACAAAGGCTTGAGCAATTCCTCATGTCACTTAAAGCATTTCTTTTTGTGCATACACAGGCAAAGCAGTTGACTGGCAAACACATCCGTACTGCATAGTCACAATGCATGAGGTGAGTTTGATGTTTTACTAAGAACTACAGCAAAACCACTTTGGTTACCTGCTACAGGACTGGCCAATCTCCTTCCCAGCCTCCTTCATACTCTAAATTTTGTTCCTGGTAATAGAAGAACTGTAGGAACTGAGATAAGGATTCCTTTAAAGAGAATTTATTAAAACCTCAGAAGGTCTATGTACAGGTGAAAAAATTCCAAAGCTAAGATTAAAGTTGGCACTTTAATAAAGAGTGAGATGCCTGAATAAATTGGTGGTCCCACAGGTGCTCAGCATCTGCCACTAACGTTAAGTTCCATAACAGCAGAAGGCAGACAGCATGTATGAAAACTAAGCTCTTTTCATAGGTACTTGAACATGGCAAAACCCAAGACTGTGCCCACACTTCCCGTCCCTTTGACTGACCTCAGTTTGACTAACCTGCTTTCAATACACTCAGTTACTATACAGCTGTTCATCACAGCCACCTAAGATGGACATTCACACAGCTATGCCCATTGGAAATACTCTCCCTCCCCCATCTGTATGCTACTTGCTTATGCTACAGATTACTGTCCTCAGGAGGAATCTTGTCAGCATTTGCTAATCTGCTTCAGACAACCACAACTGGGTTAATTTAAACAGCTGATGAAAGTGGTTTGTGTTAGCAGGGCTAAGTTTGCCTGAAGTGTTTTAGCAAATCCACCCAAAATCCCTTCCAGGAGCAGAGCCGTGGGGACAGCTTCCAGCTGCTGGCTGCACAAACAGCTGGGGGTAGAATGGTTGAACAGGCACTTGGGATCTTGAGGAAGACGTCTGTCCATGGCCTAACATGGAGTTATCTGAGACACTGGGAAAAGAAAAATGAGTCACAAGAGCAACACTGAATAAGGATAGAGTACAAATCAAGGGTTTGTCTCTGATTTGTTTACCGTGGATGGAGATTTCAACTAGAATTCACTGCTGATGTCCAAATGTCCTTCAGCATCACAAGGAGACTAGTCTCTTGTGAAAGTCTTTAATGCCCCTAAGATTACTGACGGTGCCTGAGTGTCCAGCTTTGTAACCCAAGTACCCTCTTTTGCTTTATGATTTCAGAACACAAAAGAAAATGAGAACAAGCAAATAAAATGTAATCTCTCTTCAGTAAAAAATTGTCTCTATTAAAGCTCACAAATACATCTATTAGCTTTCAGCCATTATTCACAGCAACAATGTCTGCCTCTTACCCTTTCCTCTTAGTAGGAAACTGAAAAGCTAAAAAACAACTGTTCCTTTTGCCTCTCCCCAACATCTAGTATTTTCACCTCCTTAATCAAGTATATAACTCGGTCCTCGCATCTGTATTTTCACAGTTGTGGTAATCCAGCATTGTCTGGGCTGCCTTTTGCTTTTTTCCAAGATATATTATTACCTCCTGTATATTATGCTCTCTTCCTTCCCACCATATTTCTGGCACATTGCATGCTCCATGTGCTGGACGAGAACATTATCTGATTCCATGGTTGTAAATAACTCTGTTAATAGATTTAGATTAATGCCAGATTTAGTATAATGCTACTTCTACAGCTATCTTTCAAGTGTGTGAACACAGACTGGCCCCATCTGGGCTGGTTTTGACTGCCACAGTGCTTTTGTCCTCCACATTGTAAGCAGGATCCTGTGGCCAGCATCTGAAGACTTAACCCTTCAAAGACAGGAAAATATCATCTATGAAGCAATAAAAACCAGCAAGCTTCACCGTGAATCCCCCCAACCGCTCATTCACACACCTCCAGATAGCCAGTAATATCCTGCTTGATAGGATGTTTTTACACGTTATCTCCAATTTGTATTGTATTAGACACCAAAGTTAGTACTTGACATCTTTACGTGGTCTGATGTATTTTGCTAGGGATACGCTTGCTGGTTATTAACTGGATAAAACCTGATATTAGCTTGGCTTTGTTTAATTTCTAATGTTATTTACTCTGTGATAACTGACTAACCTCAGTTAACATTGTGAATTGTTTGCCTTGTAATGACCAGATATTCCATTACATTATGTAAATTATTTGCATAGTGATTATGATTTAATGTTATTGGTAATTAGAATTATTTGCCTGCTGGTAATGCTGTATAAATGATCTGTCATTAATCACAGGGCACACCTTACCAAGAGCTTTAATGAGGAAAGCTGCAGTTTAATGTCACTAAACTATCGGTCTCCTCCAGGCCGTTGTTTTGCATCATGGGGAACTGTTTTCTGTATTTATTGATCATTCATTGATCGTTACCATAAAGACCTAGGGCTTTGTAAATGTGTTTATTCTTTGATGTAAGATATCACCAGACTTTGAGTCACAATAATGAAAATGTGTAGCTGCTAAAATTTGCTCGTCAGATTTTCACACTTGCAGTTTTAAACCACATCAGTAGTTCCTCTTCTTGAAGAAGGAAGAAGATCCATAGTCCACACCCCTCACATTAGTGCCATAAGGGC
Source organism: Pandion haliaetus (assembly GCA_013401275.1). Classification (NCBI taxonomy): domain Eukaryota; kingdom Metazoa; phylum Chordata; class Aves; order Accipitriformes; family Pandionidae; genus Pandion; species Pandion haliaetus. The sequence continues at coordinate 148,095 of VYZV01038913.1, read as the reverse complement.
ACATCTTTGCCAAAGGAAAATTAAAAAAGGCAAAGGCCAGTGAGACCTCAGCCAGCAGAGCACTGTCTTTAATTCAGGAAAAGAAACTTCCAAGGGGAAGCTCCTCTTCCCTTGCAAAAAGCCAACTGAGAAATGTTATTGTTAATTTTTTTGCATTCGCTACTTCATATCCATCACTTTTTTAGGAACCACTTTTATTCACTGTGTATTTCACTATATATTCACTAGTAAACTGGTTGGTGAGAAGAACAACAAAAATACACTCAATATCCTTCCTACCCCTATGCAGTGTTTGCTATGCCTAGTTTGATGACCTGAGTGAGTGTTATCGTGTAAGCAGAGAATCCCACACCCTTGGAAAGCTGAGTGTCCATGTAAATCCGAGTGCCACCAAAGCCAGACCTCTGACCTCTGCAGCGATGAGCCAGCATGTAACAGTGGGCTGTATCCACACTGCAGAGGTGTACTGACACTTTCTGTGTATCCAAATCAGGCCATGACTATTAATTACCAGGATTTCCAAGGTAGGAATTAGAGCTGAAGGATCCCAAGCACAATGCTAAGACCCAGAAAAGCAGGATTCAGGGCACGCTCCCAAACCCTGCACCTCCATGCAGCCCTGCAGGCCATGAACAGGTATTTCAGGGTCATATGAGAAGCCTGAGGCAGATTTTCACACATCCACAGTCAATGCAAAACCTGAATGTTTTGTCTTCTCAGGCTCTGAAGTTACTTAAAATCAGACCTATCTGATTAACTAAGGTAAGGTGATAGAGTTATTCCCACATGAGAGACATTCTGAAATGAGAGTCATGCCTAGTAAAGAGCCTTTACTATGACTTAAGTGCAAGGCATTTAGTGTAAATACTTTTCCCCGAGTGTCTGAAAGAGCTAGAACTGTATATGAAGAATGAAAATACTTGTCACAACACTTTCTGTAATGTTTGTGGAATAAAGAACTGTTTACCTATATAGCGATTCACTCAAATTGCAATGCCTGTTTATCATGCTAAAAGATTTAAATAGTCTGAAAGAAGTATTTGTACTGAAAAGCTTTATTTAGAATCAAAAGGAAAATAGCTGAAACCTACTGAACCGGAAAATGTATGCAAAGGAAGATCAATGTGAATAAAATATCTCTTTTAATATTTTACTGGGGGAAAAAAACCAGAATCGTTAATGTTACTTTTGATTTTGAGCCTCTGTAAGATTATGAACAATCGTGGTTTTGCCTTGAAAGGTTAAACAAAAAGTCTAGTTGGTTGTATATGGGAGAAGTAGATAATAGAGGAACATAAAGAAGAATTTCATACATTTAAAAGGCTAATTGATGATTGATCAATGCAAATAAATATAGAATATGAATGACTTTGATGAGCCTGTCTCATGGAACCTGTGTGCTTCATAAAATCTGAACTATGGAAATCTAGTAAAAGATTTGAAGACAAATGTCCACACATTCTTAATGAAAAATGACAAAAAGAAAGGGATGAATAAATTTCAAATTATTTGGTGATATGCTCTCTGCATCGGTCTGTACCCTTCATAAAATATCTACTGACAAAGTTAAGCAGGCAAATAGTGAGATGTGCATACATCAATATATTGGAAACATAGTGGGTATTTTTGGTTATTCAAAATACAACAGCTACCTTTTTTTGTGAAACCAAATAAAATCAAGCAAACAGTTTGTCCACTAACATTACGCTTTTCTCAGACAAGACCATTATGTTTCTCTAAGTCTTTTGATAAACATGGAACAATTGCCCTATAATAACAAGAAACTGAGGAAATGTGTAGTATGAGTTCTGTGAGCATTTTGCTAAAATAGCAGCAAATGACTTTTTCTATGAATGTAGGGATGTGGTTTGCATTTTGGCTCATTTCATTTCACTTATTTCTTTCATTGGCAAAGGAAACCATAGAGGAGTATATTTTTTAATTTAGAGTTAGATTTTTTTCCTAACAGTGATTCCAACAAATATATTTCAGTTTAGGTTAGAATACTGCCATCCATCAGGCAGTGCATTCAGCTAAAAACACTGGAATCACACAAGCATGAGTGTTAGACAGATGCTATGGGTAGGATAAAAGAATAGCCAGTGCTGCAGATCAGCTGTATAAGAAAACCAAAAACATAGGTCTGATTTCAAATGTGGAAATCCAGAGTCACATATTAGCTTTATCAGTGTCTGACTTCTTTTTTTTCCCCACACTTGGTCAATTAATGAGATTAAGAAATACCATTAATGAATCCTCTGAGTCTTTGCACATAGGCAAAGAAAATAGCAGGGAGCATAGAAAGGCATTGGAGACAAGAGATTTTTACAGATCTTACAGTTCCTTGAAGTTTTTCAGAACATATGTATTGTGGAAAAACAGTCCAGCTACACCCATGTATTCCCTGTCCAAGAGCTGAGCTAAATCTGAGTTTACTAGCAGGAGTTTGTATGCGAGAGGAGAGAGCTTTGTGGTCTGGAGGGGACAGATGATGCGGGACAGCCGTGTGTGCAACACCTGCTGTGTCCCGGACTCTCCTCATCCTCCTGGCAGTAGAGGATCTGGCTCCGTGCAGACTGGGGCACCAAATTCTTTCTGCTGAGAGTCTTTGGACTCTCTTTTTCTTGTCTCCCTTAGGAATTTGTGGAATTTCTAGCGATTCCTTTCTTCTCCAGGCTGAGGAGACTAGATGATTTGTAGAGACTGGATTGATGCCACACTGCCAAGACTGAAAAACTTCCTCAGCAAAGGAAAGAGAATTACACATACGTATGTGCTAAAATGCAGCCTGTACAGAAACTTACATAGCACAAAATAGGGAAATAAGTGTAAGAAAATACTGACAAAGTTATTGCATAATTGTAACTGAATTTACAAAACAATTCAAAAAGCCACTTGCAAGGACACGTGTATGTTATAAAATAAAACATACGGCACTCTCTTAGTAGTTTAATTCTGAGTAATACTGACTAAACTTTGCTTGGCCTTCAGCTGAGAAGTAAAAAAAAAGGTAGCATTTTAGAGTTACATATAATACTACCTCAGTGCCTCCCTAATCCATAACAGAAGCATTAATCACTGTGTCTTTGTCATGGCAGCAAGGCAGTTTGCAGTCTGTCTGTGTATTTGATTTATGAACAGCTGATGGCCATTGAACTGCAGCAATCCACCAAACAGTATTTTGTACTTCCTTCTGCTTTGAGTATAAATGTTAAAGAACACCAATGTTATATTCCATCTAATATGTATAAGGTTAATTTTGTAAGCCCCTTCATTCTCACCTCCCTTTCGTCTGGGTTTCATGTCTTGCTCTTTCCTTCTCCATCACAAAATGCATTGCTGGTCTCAGGCCCCCAGCTCACCATCTTGCTTAAAGGTCCGGGCTTTGTAGTGCTCAAGAGCAGGATCAGCACAATGCTATCTTCCAGTGCTATCAAGGTGAGCTCCTGTCTCAGCTGAGCAAGAAATGGCACGGTCCTCCAGCCTATTTTCCTTGATCTCTCCGTTGGTTTCCTCTTCTCCCAAGAGTTTCACATGAAATTTGGAGTTTCAAGATCTGATGCAGATCTTTTTGAGCATAAGTCCCCAGTATGGCCAAAGTCTACTTCACATAGTTGCTTTGGAAGGAAAAGGAAGGGAACTGGATTTGCATTTTTTTTTTTTTCTTTTGCAGATGCCTAGGAGGTGGGATACTCAGCTTGAGCTACCATTTAGGAACACCTGGGGGGTCAAAGAGAAGCCTCTCCTCAGCTCCCCCCTTACAAACAAGGCAGGAGTCTTGAGTCCAAAAGCATCAGGCTCCAGTCTCACCAGTGTGTGGACGGAAGTGGCTCCCTACTGGTAGATACCAGGGGTGACATGGTGGCTATAGAAACCTGCACACTTCATGAATGCACTCACTCTGTGTGGGTTTTCTGTTGCGGTCTGCTCTCCAGGGGAATTCTGCCCATTTTTTATGAAATATCTGCGTCCTCCATTTCTCAATGTTGTCTCATTGCTTAGGCCCCTCTGTGCTCTGGTCTGCAACTTTTAAAAGCCAAGGCTACGTCCAAATTTCTATTAATCACAAGCCTATGACAATGCAGCAGATTGCTGCATTCGGTAGCATTTAGGAGGATATTGCTTTGTAAACTGTACCATGCTATTCACCATTGCCTGTAACAAAGCACTCTCTGTTAGTTAATGGTGTCTAGAAAATAATGGTTAAATTTAAAGCATCTCAAATTCTGAAGAGTGTGTTAAGAAATAAAAAAGAAAAAGCCAACTGCTAGGAAGTTAGTTTTTTTAATGCTTTATCTCACCTCTCTTGGTAAGAGAATGAGGGATGTATTCACAAATATTTGAAGGGTGGCTTGGAGAAATAGTGCTGCCCTACAGGAACTCCTGGCAACGAAGGGTGAAATTAGGCAATAAACTAACCAGATAAGTTGTCTTTCATCCTGGAAGTACGTTCCGAATGTTCATAAATACAATAGCAATTGCAAACATTTTGGGGGGAGGATTCCTACCAGCGAGACCTGCCAAGTATGGGCTGGCTAGGTGGGGAGGGAAGGAGGAAGGGGAGGTTGAGCAGCACCCTTACCCTGGCCGGCTCAGCACTGGCTCCTGCGCAGCCTTCCGCCACCCTGGAGCGGGTCGGGCTGTGTGCCATGGGGAGTCACTCCCCAAGGAACCTGCTGGAAGCCCTGACCCCTGTAAAGCTGAGCTGAACCAAAGAGCTATTAGGAGACTCCACCTCATACTGGTGAAAAAAAACCCCTAGGGTAGGACCAGGAAGAGGGCTTGGCCCAGATGTCTCCATGAAGCACTCTGTGGGAGCCTGTCACTGCTTCCACGGACATCACGCCAGTGGCAGGGAGGGCAGAGAGGGGATACGCACCACGCACGGACCCTGGCATGCACGGTGGGCAACGCTCGGCTTACGAGCAGGGACGCAAAGCAGATCATGGATGCCAGTGTACATTAATTATTTCAGCTATAACCGCCGTAAGTGATGAGAACAAATTACTGGCCTGTTTCTAATGACAGAGAGTTTGGGAGAAAATGCGAGATGAAGCAGAGTGAAGGCAGGTGGTGGGGCTGCAGAGGGTGCTGGTGTGCGTTACCTCTTTTTGTTTGCTGTTATTTTTCAATAAAGAGCTTGTATTCTCATAGTGGTTTTTTTTTAAATGAATGAAAATTCGAAAAATATTAATTTTGCGAGAAGCAGTAAATGACTCTGCATCCACCGTCACCCAGAAGATGGAGCTCTCAGCTCAGGAGCGGGGAGGATTTTCTTTGTGTTACCGAAAAATGAAACGTTTTTACTCTCACCTTTTTCTAATTTTTATCTTTTGCTAATATAATGCAGATTGGGTTTATACATTATTTATGGAGCCCAGAACTGGTATAGGGAATGCTGTCACTCATTTTAATGATTTAGATATGGTTTATTATTATTATTATACTGTATAGACTTTGGAAAACCTTCATTTGGATCCCATTTAGAATACAGGAAGTTGCCCAAAGCTTGGATGTGAACCTTAATTTACTGAAATCCTTGTAAGGCTGAGAATATTTACTGCTGGCATTTATTGCTCCTGTGNGGGTGGGGGGCAGGGGCAGGGGAGAGAAAGAGAGGAAAGGAAAGACAACCGTAACTTCAGCCAAAAAAGCAAAGAACACATGTTGGAGTTGTGCTCGGCTGTGTGAGTGCAGCAGTAGGGTAATCTGCCTGTGAGCTGCTCTGCTGGGACGAGGAGATGCCTTACTGCCTCGGAGATTCAGGAGAACTTTAACAGGACTTGTCCTTTGGAGACCAGAGTCTGCTTTTACTAAAGCCTCTCTTTATAAAGTGGGTTTAACGAGCAGTTAGGACACTCGGCTTGATGGACCCCATAAAGGATTGGGCCCTTTTTCTGCTGCAGAAGTCCCTTTGGACTTCCCACTGTGCTCTGCAGGTCAAGGCCGTAGGGATTTTAGCTGTGCGGTGGTTCCAGGGGTGCCTGAGGGAAACCTGACACAGGACTCCAGGCTGTCCTGGCTGGAGCACGGTGAGAGCTGCAAACCCACTATGGTGTTGCAGGGGGCTGGAGAAGGTGACCCAGCAGCCAGCAGTAACGGAAGCAGGAAAAGATCTGTTATTTTTCCTCCTCCTTTCAGTTACTTTGTGCCTGCACAGTTATAATAAACCTATACAAGCTTTGGTTATTAAAACTTGTAGAGAAAAAAATTCCTAGGATAGGGGAAGTCTTTGCTCAGGCTAAAAGTACAGGTGATTTCATCAGCCTCCAGCCTTTCAGAAAATCAGAGTTCTGCACTTCAGGCAAAAGAACAAGTACCCCAGTAATTCCCACAGTGTTTTTTCCTTTAAAGAAAAGCAGAGCAAAATGTTTAAAATAATTTTTTTAGGTATTTGCTTTATGCTCCCCTGTTCCTCCAGCCCCCTCTCATTCAGCTGCTTAACCTACCTTCCAACCAGTCTCTCTGGTGGCTTGTTTGTCCAGCTCCATGACAGTTAAAATGGCTAACAAAGCAGCTGGCAGGAGGATGAATGAAGGGACCATGCCAGCTATTGCCCCCATTGTGGAAAAAAACAACGCTGAAACTTTGGTATGTCTACATTGAAATTTCCTCAGAAACCTGTGTATTATGGACCAGAGATTTCTTAAATGGAAGCACTGTTTTGTGAATCTCTAAAGAAATGCAATATGTTTTCTGAAGAGCAGTTTAATTTAAGAGATTGCCTATTTACATGAAATACCCACAACTGTTTGTTACTATTATTGCTGAAACAGCTTTTGATGATATACTGTCATTATTTTGAATTTAGTTATGCTTTGTTAGTATTTATTACCAGCACTGTGAAAGGATCAAGGCGTTGCTCAACAAGGCGTACCAATGTGTGGCAAGAAGACAGTTTTTCTCTAGGAACTCACAGCCAGAGTATGGCCATACAGGAAAGCAGGATGGAGTGAGCAACTGGGAGGCAAAAGCAGACAAAGTCAGTCTATGGAAAGCTGTCCCTCTCTTATAGGCTATATACCGCATGCAATAGTGGAGCGAGTCCCAGGTACAAAAGATTGCTGCTAAGGTCTCAGATCTCAAAAATAGCTCAGTTAGAGAACGTGATTGAAACAGCAAGTACATAAAATTGGAATATCTGTGTTCATGATACACTATCTAGATGTTTACAGCATAATTATAATCATAGCTCCAGATTGTCTCCTCCATAAACACCTAACATCTCTCCAGTAAAGACCTTCTGAAGTACCTCAAAAGATGTGCAGGTAGTTCAGATATGCAATGTCTGCTCCCAGAATTAGGAAAACTGAAATGAAGAGAAGGGATTTGCAATTGCTTGTAGAGCTGGAAGGTTAGTGATCATTCTTTATCTCTTATTGTGTGAGTGGGAGGGCACCCATCTTGAACAAACCGCTAGACACAGTTGTTCATTTTTACATTAAGATGTCATTTCACATTAATTTAAAGGACTCCACTGCAAAATGTGGCGGCATAGTTTCATTCTTAATAATCTCGTAATGATTTCAATTTTGAGAAGATATTTAAGCATTGGGATAGATAAGGAGAACGTGGAAATTAGATCATTAGAGCTGTTTAGAACAAGTTGGACAAATATCTGTTAGGCATGACATAGGTATAGTTGAGTCTCCCTTGAGGCAGAGGAATAGATGATATGACCTATTTATTCTGATTTCTAAGACTTGTGTGAGACTGGCTGTAGGTGCTTCAATGCAGAAAATATTCTGTGTCAAAATAAAGAAAAAGACCAACTGCGTTGAAATAAAGTTCAACTTAACCTGAAGCTAAACAAGAAATTTGTAGGAATCACATAATTATCCAAAATTAAACATAAATATTATCTAAAATTCCAAAGGAAGGTCAAATTTTAAGAAAATATGTAGAAAAAAACATGAGAAATGCTCAGAAATGGCATCCAAGGAACCTCAGCAATGCTGTATAACAACATTACCAAATAAAATTATTCCAATGAGAGGCATTTTTGTGTTTCTAGTTCCAGATTCAAATGTTTGCCTAAAAATAGAAATTATGGTTTTTTTTTCTCTTTGTGTCATCATAGTGTTCCCATTAAGAATATAGCCAGCAGCTAATTTCGTGAGGAGAAGCCTGTGATCTCAGCTGCAGGAAGAACAATGGAAACATGCTGTTCTTCTCAAAATGCCCCTGTGGATATAGGCTTCTTCTGCTCTGCTTTTTCATCATAAACTCTCTTAACACCAGCACTGCAAGCCTCAAAGCAGCCAGGGAAGAGTAGGGTCAGGCTGGATTTCTGGGTACCGCCATCACTTGGCGCAGGCTGGGCATGCTCTGGAGGTATCCGCAGGTTGAGCTGCAGGATGACTAGGCTGCTGTTCTGCATTGCTTTTGCCATGCTGGTGCCATGGTCTGGCCGACAGCCTGTAGACCAGATTTCCTGGCATCTTTCCTAGAAGGGTACTCATTCCTATCTCATACCATATGCTACAAAGGTAGCTGGGACTGATGGGCAGCCTGAGTTTTGCATACTGTGGACAGCGTGAGCTCAGCTGTAATCATCCTGTCTCCATAAATACGCCCTCAGAGAGCCAGGTCAGGGAGTATGGTGGGCTATATTCTGCTCATGTAACCACTTACTCAAGCAGAGTATAGATGCAGCATCGTATTGGGACTTCACTTCCACTTAGGGGAAAGGAACCATTTCGCAAGCCAAGTTTCCCATACTCTCCATGAGTTTTTCTGCAGAAGAACTTCTAAAAATAAAAATATTTAAAAGGGGAAATGGTTGGTAATCCTACAACACTGTCTTCAAGTGTAGGACACAGACTTCCATAATTTCCACTACTTGAAGAGGGAAAAGAATCACCTATTTTGCTAAGATCACATAATCAGAGGAACAGAGTACTACTTTTATTCAAGATACCCTTTTAAATTAAAACTAACTCCCAAACTGCCTACCCTGGTTTATTTATAAAACCCTAAAAGTGTATAGCTATTTTGTGCTTTCCCTGTTAACAAGGTGGTTATATTTGGCAAGGCTGTGACCGTCTACGATCATTTGTTCGAGGTCTTCATTGACTCTTTGATGGATATGCTGAAGAAGAACCAGGACCTTTGAGTTGACACGGTTTTACTTCAGAATATCAAATGCTAGAAGGACATTGTCTTGTTGGTTCCATGTGATGAATTCTTGCAGGTGGGATTCAATCAAATATGTAACAAGCAGTGTACAGTGACCTGATTATTTATCTTGTCAAATGGAGTCCCTGGACATAACTATCAAGCTGGCATTGACACTGGAGTATAACCAGCTCTGTATTAAACACATCCAGCTGTGATGTGGAGACTGCAGCAATTATTTGCTTAAGAAGCATAAAACACAGTGCTGAGGATGTTTGAAAGACATGAGAGCCCGTACAGCAACAACTGCTGCCTCAGTAGTTTTTCTGAAGGTGTCACAATCTCAAATTTTCACAAGACTGCTCTAAAAGGTCATGTTTGTATCAGTTTTAGTGCAAATTAATGGAACATGCCCACAATTGGAGGGGTTTTATTCTTAATATTTTCATCAGCTAATTCATCAATGTCGCAGGGTACGATCAGCTAATGAAATTTCTAGATCTTGCCCACCAATGGCCTTCATTAGACTTCTTTAGCATAGTCATAGTGCCACTGCAACTGAAGGGGTCTTCTTCCACTGGTGCCTCAGTTTCCCTGATGGGGCTTTTTCAGTGTGCTGTTGAGTTGAGGCACCAATGACACGAGGAGACCTTTCAGTCATTTATGCCAGCTTCAGCCAGTGATACTCGTGCCAAAAAATACACTAATACTGGGGACTCTTGAGATGCCCAGACTACTTCCTAGCACTGAATCACTGTCTAATTTAAGATTATTCAGGACAAAGAACAGATGCTAAATTTCTTTAAATGACCCATTTAATTTTAGCACAAATTAACAGATTTGTTTATTAATGCTCAGAACAATCATCCTGTTTTTAAAGGGTGAGAACTGTAAGTTTGGAGAAGGTGTGCTCATTTTTTGTACATAATAAAAATAGTGAATCTCTGCTTTAGAATCAAGAGAGGAGTATCTTTAAACTGTAGGGTCGTGACCACGACCTCCATACCAGAACTGAGAAGCCAGTAACTTTGTGGTGAGGTGGGGGAAGTGAGCTTTTTTAAAAGAGATTCTTGAAGGTGAGACTTTTTACAAAAGATTTGCTGTGTATTAGACCTGATGCAGGGTATCCCTGCAGTTGTGCTTTGCCTCTTCTTCATCATACTTCCTCCAACAGGCAGCCGCCAGAGCAGGAGGGGCTGCACATCCCTCAAGTGCCACACTTTGTCCCTGTGTTACCCTCCACGGATTGTTTTCTGCTTATCCTTTAAATAGTCTGGTCATCATAAGCTCATGTACGATCCCAAGCTATGAAACCATACTGCATTTTAGGCACAAGAACCAGCTTTGAGAGGTCCCCTATGTTTGCAGAAAATCTAAGCATCAAAAAATGCTTCATATCAACACCTATCAGAGTCCGTGATTCCTGGTATTGATGGAATTAATTGGCTGTGTGAAATTTGAGAATTATACAGGTTCACTGCTAGAACTAAGTCGCAATTAGTGCCAAGTGCTTTTACCACTAAAAAAGCCCCATGGATTAGGCCTTTCAGAATAAAGAAAACCTGCTTCTGAACTTTTTGCCGCAGTTGGATACTCAGGCGTAGAATAGTCTACATACTGCCAGTACATTTACAATGTAAACGCTTTCTTTTCAAGGTCAGGGTTTTAAAGCACTAGACTGCTATTGAAACTGCAGGGGCAGAGCCTGAACAATTCTACTGGTTTTCTAAAAATAAGGAGCTTTATAGCTAAACTGCAGGATGTATTTTAAAAGAAAGAGTCTCAACATTTTTCTTTTTACTGCTACTTGTATCCCATCTCTACCAATTTTTACTGCTTTACACAAAGGCACATCTATCGCAAGGCATGGCATAAAATCAACACTCTTCCATTCTAGTAATTAAGCCCAGTCTTACAATATTTGTGATGTGCAACAATATTCAAATACATTAACACTAAACCTGACCCACCAAAGGGAATATAGCTTTACAAATAAAATGACAGAAAAGGAGAATGCCTACTTGGCTAATTCAGACCTCTTAGCTGCAACTACTATATTGAATTTTATATTTTAATATGTCATTTTTTTGTTTAAAAACTGCATCCCTCAAATACCTCATGAAATCCTGCAAGATTCTGAGGCATGAATGAAACAATTGCTTCCTTCATTATAAATGATTAATTCCAATCAATCAGGGCTTAGTATTCCCAAACCTTTAGAGGTCTCTTCTTTAGCTTTTGCAGCGCTTCAAAATGTTTATTAACTGAAGGGTGAAAATGTTTTTTCTTGTTATTGAAAAAGATCTGCCATTAACTGTGATACCTTAAAATACTGAGGACTAAATTCCGGTCTGTTTGTAGCTAAGCATACAGACTGAAAAACAGTGAGGTGTCAGCACACAAGATTGCCGAGTGTTGCAAGTGAAAGATCATATAGCTGCTTATATCTATACTTACCTGGAGGCTGTGAAAAATGGTCGTATGTTTTCAGGTTTAGAGGACAGCTCGGCATGTACCTGGCTGTTCCTGCTTCAGATTTCAGGGTAAGCTACTTTGGCCATAGCCTAGCTGACTGTTTTGCCAGGCCCAGCTGCTAAGCACAGTCCCAATGTAAAGCCCCTCATGGGGTTTTACAGTGAATGTAAGTGCCACTGGTCTTGCTTTCCTGGTCCTCACTGAGGAAAAGCAGATGATGGTAAAAACCTGCCCGCACGGATAACAGTGACTCATCTCTCATTTTGATTTTCTCCTTAGCTTTTAGTACCAGCTTTAAAGGTGAAATACTTAACCTCTCTTTTATACACGTCCGAAGATCTTGTTCTTCAGTTCCTAGCAAGTCTAATACTGATGGTGTGTTATCCATCATTAGCCAATGTGGGTAAAAGGACATTTTTTACATACAAAGTAATTTTTTTTCCCAATTTAGTAATTTAATATTACAATGGATATACATATGTAGATAATGTACATGAACAGTTATTTTTACATGGTATCGCACCTTTGATAAAATACCTGTTTAAGTAAGTATGAAAAATTAAGTAAATGAAATTGTGTTCTTTTGTTCCAAAATTTATAGTTCTAAACATAAAAGCTCTCCTTTTCCACTTACCCTAGCTTTTGTCCTGAAGAACAACTTTTTTGAAGTCAGACAAAGTGTGACAATTTAAGCGTCCCAGTCCAAGTATGTCTTAGCTGAATTTAGATACTGGGCTGTAAAACTTAATTTTTCTTCTCTAAACATTTTCAGTTGCATCTATATCTTTCAACTTTTTTTTTAGTGTTTCTATTAAGATTTGCAAAAAATATTGTGGGGAAACTCCAGCAGTTCTTTTAGAAATAACAGAATTGTATTTGATGAAATTGCTACAGTTTTTAGGACAAGGCTCAACTATTAGTAGTTTAAGGGTGCAAATTGTATTATAGAGCTATATTCAATGCGTTCTGATTTCATTCCTTCTTGAACCAGGTACACTAAGGAGAAAATGTTTCCATTCTTTAGCATATAGAAACTTACATATGGTTTGCTATTACTGCTGCCCAGTGCCAAAGCCAACATCTCAATCTGTGCGAAGAAACAGGAGGACAGCCTGTGGGTGGGCTCGAAGCATCAAACAGAAGGAGGGAGAGGGAGTGAGTGGGGGAGAGACTATGTGCATATGTCCAGAGCAGTTAAGTAGTTAGAGCATCCATTAGGGAGATGAAGGACCAAAACTCATATTCTTCTTCTGTATGATTCAAGAAAATTGCTTAAACTCAGCTCTAGCAGATCCCTAATGGCCATGTTATTTGGTTACTCCGTCCTTTGCAAGTGTCTCTTCTTAGAGATGTTCTGTTATGAATAAATAAAAGATATCCCTTGTAGCAGGGATATTCTGTTCATGTTAATTAACCAGTATTCTGTATGTTCTGCCTCTTTTTGTTCCTCTGGTAGCTATATGAAGTGGAACAGCACCAGTGGGACAGATGGAAAATTTCATGCTAAACTGACCAAGAGGATGGAAAATGTTGTTTAATGTTCTTGCTGTGAACGAGAGCAGAGCATGGTTGCAGGATGTGTCTCACTCCTCAGGATCCTGCTGGAGGAGCATACCTGATCAGAGTTAGGTGCCCACATCCAGGCAGGTCAGGCGCTTTGGCTCCTGGGGCTTGTCCTCTCCTCTGAACTACAATCATATCTGGTAAAGCAGCATTCTCTTCTTCCAGAAGTGCTCTCTGCTCCCACAGGCTCCTAAATCAGGAATGGAGATGGTATTAGATGGCAATCATCTATGAGTAAGGTATTTCAGTGACTAAGTTACTTCAAGGATTATTTATTCATAGCTTTGACTGAAATCAGTGGGAAATGCACATCTAGATTCCTCTGCAAGTCAGCCCTTAGGAGTTTCAGTGGAAAAGGAATGTCTGGGCATCATCTGTGTTATTAAATTTTATTTTTGATGCCTCCGTAGATTTTATAGTTTTGCAAAAACACGTAGCAAACATGGAATTTATTGCTCATAGTTCATCCAGGAAATGTGTCATAGTACAAGATGGACTGAACATAAAAGATAGCTGTTTTGGTTTTGCTTTTCAAATGTTAACAAGTATATGGCAATGGTCTGTAAAACTGTTAAATAGATCAATAAATAATTCCAGTGATAGCATATTGAATTTCAATAGTCAGTGAAAACCAACACTTTGAAAATGCTGAATTTTGCTTTTCTAATGACTAAGTCTGTGTCACTTTACCATAAATACTCAACTTTAGCAATTATCATCAAGGCCTTATTCAACAAGTTTCTAATTTTAACAAAAGTAATTTACTGCAGTAGTGAATTGTTGATATGATACCTATTCTTTATTCCTTGATGAGTTTAACCCATAAATTGATTATATAAGTAAAAATGTCTGCAGAGAATTTTGGGGTAAGCCTAAGGAATAGGAGGGGAAAAAAAAAGCAGTGTTTGTTACACTCTTGGGCTATAGAACCAAAGGTCCCCCGATGTTTATTATCTGACCTCCAGAAAGCTGGCAGCATCCAGTCTTTAGGGGGAAGCTCAGCTATCCCAGCTTGCCTGGGTAGTAGGATTTGTCCAAGGACCTTTGCTGTGGTTGGTCAGTGTTCACATGGTGAGACCTTCAGTACTGTAGTGCTGAAGGTTGCAGCACCTAACCTTGCCACCTGCCATCTTAGAGACCTGAGGTACAAGATTATGAACTGGAAGAGTTGGGACACTAAACATACATTCCCAGAAGGGACAGAAGACTTCCAGACCTGAGCTAGGAATCACAGGCAGCTTTCCAGGAACCAGTGCCTGAAAAAATAAAGTATCGCAAAGCACTGATTTTAGAAGAGATTAACTGAAAAGATTAATAATGGACTGCTGTAAATCAATTAATGTAACAAAAGTACTGAATAGAAGAGATAAAAGAGCAGCACAATTTTATAAATGTAACAGAAAGAAGCATAACACCAAAATTCTTCTTAAAGGACGTAAAAACCATTAATAGATGGCTAGCGAACTGGCATTAAATCTTGTCCAAGCTTTTGCTGTTAAGGTATAAGAAAATGAGGACCTTTCTGCCCTGCAGGTGAGGACCTCGACAATCACAGATGTTCAGCTGCAGAGGACTGCTGCTGTAGGGCATGTAGATCTTTATTATCTAATCATTAATACCTTATTATCCAAACATTAATACCGGCTGCATTGTTACAAATAAGGCAAGTGGATGTATTCCCAAACAGACTAGATCTAAGTGCATTAGTGTGTATTCTGGGATTAGCTAAACAAGCCTGGTCTTGTACAGTGGTCAGTCCTATCTGCACCTGTTCATTCCTTGTTTTTAATCTTGATTTTTCTTTTCTTGTTATCTCTTCTGACCTACCTTTGGCAAACAGACTTACTTTCTAAAACACTCTGTGAGGAAGTCTTATAAAATGGACAAACACCTATTGGCATTACTACATCTCCTCAGGCATACTCTTCCTCCATTTCTGCCTTATTCTTTATGTTAAGACCAGTATTTTTTTTTAAACTGATGTTTGTACAGACCTAATCTAACACGGTTTTGGTCTCTCAGGTGTAGCTGCATGGAGCAGTAACTCAGTATGTAGACAGGTATAATTTAAGGCCCTAGCCAATGAGAAATGAAAAGGGAAGCTGAGCAAAAGTAGAAAAACCACTGCTACCGTCTGAGGTAGTCAGAATTAGCTATTAGACCAGGCACCAGACATGTGGTCAACAGGGAGCGTACCCATCACATGTGTTCATATTAGGCGTGAAATATATTCTGACAGTGCCAAGAAGCTTAGAGCTCTGGATGGTACCTAAACAGGCACCAGATGAAGCTTCTGTCAGAAGGGGAGTGTTCACTGTGAGCCAAATGGGCTTCCCACAATGGGAAAATATTTCTAGGAACAGGTTTATAGTGAAAAAAAAAACAAACTAATTTGTTAATTTGGGCATAATGCTCAACAAAACTCCCATGTTTCATGTGTCTGTTGCCAGGCTGGAAATTAAAGGGTACAGTTATAGCCACCAGAAACAAAAGTTACAGATATTTCATGCTTTCCTCTCTGCAACCCACTCAGTAACTTCTACAGGTAAACAACCTGGCACATGAGTCTAAAACCTACGCTCTCCTGTTAGGACTAAATTGTCCGATGACAACTTTTACAGCTTCTTTGCCTTTCACAGAAAATAAATGAATTGGCCATGCATTTCTTCTTCATATCATACTGTGTTATTCGTCACTGCTGCATAATGTTGTCTTCTCTGGATAAATAACATGTAGTGAGTCTGTATGGCTTATGTAATTTAGTGCAATTTGTCTGGGTTGGTCTGGTTGTTCTCACTCTGGTTTGTCCTGTTCCCCACCACCCTCGCCCCTGCCCCAGCCTTCTTGAGTTTTACAGTAACACTTTAATGGTTTCATGGCCTACTAAGCATGAGCACTGTGGAATGTGTCTGGGAGCTGTAGTTCACTACCTATATTGTAATACAAATGCAGTAATTTAATAAAAATATTGGGTTCAACTTCTAGGTACCTAAGGTATTTTGATGTTGTCAATGTGTTACTAAAATCACTTAAATCCATTGGGAATTAATTATGTATGTGGAAAGTAGGAAACTCTAGAGAGAAACTCATATTTAATGTTGAGAAAAAATATACCAGCCCAATGGCTAATGCAACAACTTTTGTTATATAACAGCAATAAATTTTCTGCATGCATGAGATACGCTGATAAAGCAGAAAGTTTAGTTATTTATACTGCTGAGGGTTGCATGATCACCCGTAATCCCACTGCTTCCAGTAAGTGTACTGGGTACTGAATACTTCTGAATAAACATGTCCATGTGGAAATTTATGGGGTTTTTCCCCTGCACATTATTTAAACAAGAGTATTCACATTCATGGCAGTAATTTTTGCCTGTGAAAGGGGTATATGATTAGGTCTCAATAATAATAATATTAGGAGAACTATTATTGACTGATTTTCAGATAATTGTTTACACATTATGAATTATTAATACTTAATTACCTGTTTCAGCAAATAATCAAGTTTTGTTTCACAGTGCATATGTTTATATCATTTGATTTGTCTTCATAGTTCTTCCTCATTTCTGTATATATATACGTTTGAGTAGTCAGCATCAAGCAACTCAAATTGGCATGAAAATATTACCTCACATGCACATTAAAATGATTTATAAAATGGAATTAGTAAAAGAACCCCAAAGTGGACTATTTATCACTGAAAAAGATCATAGTTTCTGACACTTTATTTAGTTCATTTATATACCCTGAGCCAGAGCTTTAACTGAAACTAACTTTTCTTGCCTTCAGCAGAGCTGGGCTAGCAGGGACAGATCATGAACCAAATCTTTGATCTTGATCCCAACTTTGGTGCTAGCTGAAACTGAGAGCTGCTTTTTCAGTTGTTCAGCTCCACACATTGAAGCCAGGGCAGACCTTTAGGAAAGTGGAGATCTCCCTGGAGAGTCTGGGTTTCAGCTCCACTCTGGCCCATTTGTAGAAGCCTCAACAAAGGTCTCACAGTTTAGTAATATCAAGATTCTATAAATTTACGTGATTACTGTAGATCTCAAAGAGGTGAAGGGAGGTTTGGTGGTTTGGTTTTTTGTTTTCTTTTTTCTTTTTTTTTTTCTCTGTAAGTGCTCCTGTTACTGAAAGGTCTTGTCTCTTTAGGGAATAACAGGAAGCACTAATCTAGAACATGTTCAGGCTGTTCTGCTCTACTCAAAACTACCTGTAGCTGTATAAGAGCAAGCCATGTTATGTCATGCCACACCGTACAGAAATTTCTGAACTTGTGGTGGGACTTACTGTGTTTGTGATGTGTTATTACCACTTCTGATCCTGGAGCAGGCTTGGACTGTCACTGCTTTGGGGGTTATTTGCACTGGACTTGGCTAAGATGCACAGAAATGCTTTTGGCCTGGGATCGATCCAAGCCTGGATCAAAGCCCGATCTGATCCTGCCGAGAGGGTAAGTTTTTCCCATGCCCCAAATCCTTTCTTTAACACTGCCTACTTCACGTCACAGCCTGAGTGCTGAGCCTTTGGTGACAATCTATACAAGAAAGATGTTTTTCTTGCCTCCTCATGGAGTGGTACTGCTTTCTACTACTCCTTATTAGAAAAGTATTACTGACCCCCATCGCACCCTGTATTGCACTCTACCCCAAAGGTCTTCTTCACCCAAGTCAAATCATCTTAGCTACTCTTCCCAGTCTGGGTCATACCCTAAAATCACCCCAGAAGCACTTCTGTCTTTTCCATACTGCCCTTTCAGGCATTGGGCTTGTCAAGAGGAGTCTTCTGGGCTTTTCTTTGTGGGGAGGTTTGATGCAGAAGATCACAAAGTCAGGAACTGAGATTTGTGGTGGTTTTGCTGCCTGAACTTCCTGTGCTCCTGCTCTACAAGCCTGACTCTGAGAAACTTCTCAAGGGGCAAATCCCAAAGGGAAGTTCGTTCAGTGGCTGAGAAGCTGTCACACTTGTTCAGTTTAATGTGAGAGAAAAGGGGCCATGGTGTTGCAGCACTAGGGGTTGCCAGGCGTGGTGCTGACCTCAGTTAGGTTGGTGACAATATGTGAATTCAACCTGCTCCCCATCCACAGAATTTCGCTTCACCTGAGCATGTGTTTTGTTTAAAGCCCTCTTTTGCCCCTTTGTTTGCTTTTTTTTTGTATGAGTGTGTAGTTAGGGCTTAGGTAAGGAAAGGAACAAGTGCCTAGTCCAATCCTGCCTGCTATTTGGATATGTCTCTCGAAGCGACACTGCTCATTCCCATAGGATGCCCCAGATAAGTCAGCAATACTCTGTTGTCAGTGGCATTAAGAGCTACACCTTGCCGACGCAGCAAGGGCTCTTGTCCTCTCTCTCACAGATGAGGCGGACAGTGCAAAAGACTCAAATCATCATTAACAGGTTGCTATACCATGCCTTCATTTCTGTGTTCATTTAGAGTTTGTAAGGCATTGCTCGCATATACAGACACTCTCTCCTGCTTTGGGAGTTTTAAGCAGCTTTAAGTTCTATCAGTAGATGAAGTTTTGAATAGATCCTTTCTGCTCTGCCCAATCTGTACTGCACTAGTTTGGCCAAGCTATTAGTTTTATTTGCTTTTAGGCACATTTGCATGGTTTGTTAATGCACTATAAAAAGCCTAAATATCAAATTTCACCATCTTCGTGTTTCACTTATGCCCACTTTTGCTTCTTACAAATAAAATTCTCAGTGTCCTTATAGTCCAAACTACCCATGTGTCTGGCCTCTGTATTTGCTGTTTATTTAGGAACAAGATTGGGGAATTTCAGACCATTTTAAATGCTGGTTTTGAAAAATACTCCTGGTATAATTTTTGGATTATGCCTTTTTATCACATCTTAACTTTGAATATCAGAAATCCTTCTCCTGTGGATAGGGGTAGTTATTGCCAACCTAATTTCAAATGGACTTTAAAAATTCAATCCTTTTAGCTCTTTAGGTTTGATTGTGCATGGCTTGTAGGATTATAGCTTCTTAGTTTTAATGTCTATTTTTGAATGCTGGTTTAGGGTCAATGGTTAGAAACTCTCAGTA
Organism: Pandion haliaetus; assembly: GCA_013401275.1. Classification (NCBI taxonomy): domain Eukaryota; kingdom Metazoa; phylum Chordata; class Aves; order Accipitriformes; family Pandionidae; genus Pandion; species Pandion haliaetus. Next base: position 128,889 of record VYZV01038913.1, on the reverse strand, counting down.
TCATTTTTAGTGCTGAAATATCCTTTTGATTTACATGTCTGAAGCGACAAAACCTCTTATTGTTATCATTTTTGAAAAATTGCCAAGATACAGCCAAATCTTTCACTGCTTGCTGCACAGAGCTGGTTCTTCCCTTCGTGTCATGTACTATAGAATTCATTATTGTAATGCCTTGTTTACTTACAGTTCTTTCTGGTGATAATAGACTTTTCAGCCTTCAGCATTCAAGGCCTTTGTCCACAGAGGAAAAGAAAAGAAAAATCAGGCAAAACATCAGGCTCTTTCATCAAGCTTTTCAAATCTGATTTCAAAAGTTTGCTGTTAACCATTTCAGTGCCACGATAGAGGAACAAAGACCTTCACAATAAAAGATCCAGAATCAGAAATACCTCTGCAGGGATACAGCTTTTGTTCATAAAGCTGTTTTGATGCAAAGCGTATCTTCGAAGATGTATATTCCCCTTTCAGTAGTAAGGGCTGCTTACCTTCAAATGCATTCTCCAGTGTATTTCTTTCAATAAAGTCAGAAAGTAACGTGGTAGCATCCTTTCTATTGACATTCTGTGTATGGTCATTAACCCAGCAAAGTACCAGATTTAACTACTGATCTATACCTCTCTAAATACATGAATTTTCTTGTACGCTTCCTTTAAGAATGACAGCCAAGTCTAATGGGTTTAAAGAAGCTGTTGAAAAATTCTCAGCCAATTTTCTTTCTTTTTAAAACCAAAATATTGTCTGAAAAATTGCTGGCATTGTCAAACATGTTTTGTTTTATGAAAGATGTTTTTTTGACTTTTTTAAAAAGCGAGTGTTCACAAAATGTTATTTTTAGCTATAAACATATTTCATATGACTCCTAAAACAGTAAGAAAAGCTTTCTTTACCACCAACAAACCTGCAAGTCAGAAAGTGCATGTCTACTTCTTAATTAGTAGGTTTCTATTTTTCAGATGATTTTTGAAAGTTTTTTCTTTTTTAATACTAATTTCACTGCTTTTATAGTTCCTCAGACTTTCCTATTTAATACCTCCTCAACACCTCTCGATGCCTTTAAGATTGTTCTACCTTACCAGTTTGATATCCTTGATGTTTGGCTAAGTTGAATGTTTTAAAAACTTCTTTTTTTATGTCAGTGGACACAAGTACACCATTCCAAAGGACAAGGCAAGGGGGAAAGTTCTCTTTCTCACATTGGACTCACATTTTTCCTGAGAAGATCTGCTCATTAATTGAACCGTGCTCATTCTAGGCACTGGACAAGGCAGCTATTCAACGTGAGGGAACAAGAGAACATGTCATCCTGTGCTTAAAGACCATATATGGCAAATTAAAGTTCATCATCTAACATTAATTCCAGAGTTTTCTGACTGCTCAGTGTTTGGCTTCATAACCCTGAGTTCTTCAGGCCTGTCTCCAATTGTCTTTAGTGATTTGTTTGGCCACTCCTATTATGAGATCTTATGACTTTGCCAAATTTAAAGCAGCTAGGCTGAAATTTTTTGCACTGTATTTCTGCTCCAGGGTGATACTTTTTGGAGAGCTTGGGAATCAATATTTCAGATGGATTTTCCAAAGTTAAGACAGATTTCTGATTTTCCAGAGTTAAGTCTAAGAAATAAATTCTTTTTTCTAGAGTTAAACCTCTATTTTTTTAAAAAGCCTCTATCATGGTCACAGGTATAGCAGAATTTGGAATCTGGCCAAGACGGTTGGTTTTGTGTCAATGACATTCCTTTTTTCAAGCTCATGAAAATTCATCTCTGTTTTCTTCTTGCCCTGTTGAGACACATCATAGTTCTGTGGCTAATTATCAGAAGATTTCGTCTAAACTGAGCAGTCTCCATCTTCTTACAGTTCCTGCCTGCCAGTTAGACCATTCTGTGCCTGAGCCATCTCCCAGCATGATAACCAAAATGTGTTAGCTATGGGCGGCTCAGACTTTACAGTAACGCTGCAGCTCCATTGAAAGCATTTGCACAGCAAGAATATTGGCAGTTTCGATGCCAGCAACGTGCCACTTCTGAAAGACCTCTTGGTCTATAGTGATTGTGCATCTTCCTGTAGTTTGATGAGGACTGTCAACTCTGAACCTTCCTCTTGAATTTAGAGTTAGTTTTGGGTTTGCTTACCTGATGCTTAAGCTCTGGCTAGTCACTTTTAAAATATCCAAGCTATGCATGTGAGTACCTAACCTTCCCCATACCGTGGAACAACACAGCCCATCTGGAAATACGTCACAGGCCCCATCAGCATACTGGGAAAGTACTTTTACCTTTTGCCATCACTTATGTAGTATTTGCTGGTGGCTGAATACCATTACTTGAATTTCAACCATAAGAAAGGAGGAGCATATTTAAATATGGAATTTGACTGTTTTAATAAACTGCACATGTTTGAAAATAGGACAGTCAGGTTCCGATTTTATTGTAAAGATAAACAAACCTTTATGAGTTGAGGTAAGGATTCATAAAAATAAACATTACCCTGTGCTTTATAAGCATCTTATCAATGTACAATAAACTAATTTTATTCATAATGAGTCTGGTAATACTATAAAGAAGAGACTCTGAAATAAAATATGTTTGGAAATGTATGCTTTAATGAGTGCATGCTGCAAGCACATCCATCTGTAAAGCTGAACTTTAGCATTCAGGTAATAACTGTGCTGTCAGTTTGGCATCTGTCTTATGATCAGCACTATGGCACTAAAATAATTAAGAAATATTAAGTGCCTTAAGATCCTCCATTTGAAACGCTGCATTAGAAACAGAGTTTTCCTAGGTTATTTTTACAGGAAGTTTTGGCACATGGGGATAAGTTTCTTTTCCTTTAAGGCTCTTGGAGCCCAGTGAAGTCCCCACATTCTGTGCATTCCTGTGGGTTTTGAATTGCGCTTAATGGGTGAACATATGAAGATGTAAAAATGCTTTACCCCCAGCCATAAATTATTCATACCAATAGGCCACTCCTGCTGCTCCTGCACAGGCTGGGGAAGTTGGTGAACAACACATGGACAGACTGATATTCCTAAGTGCTTTAGCATGAATCATGTTGGAGAGGTGTTAAGACAGCCAGCAATTCCCTAAAGATGGAGTATGTGCTCATAAGAAACCCTCAACTTACTCTCAAACTAGAGTGCATTCAAAAAGACCCTTCTGAGTATATTAAGTAGAAACACTTCAGCCTTCATTAGCAGGCCTA